>JAHWXV010026212.1:0-14493 GCA_024586415.1 Phrixothrix hirtus
TACAATTTAGGTGTATAGGAAAGTCACTAATGTCAATAAATTCAAATTAAATTTAAAATGTGTAAGAGAAAGTCGTGTGTTGTCTCACACCAAATCTTTTATGTTGTAGTTACTTTTCCATTTCAAATCAAATAAATAAACGCCTTTTTTCTCAATCTGATTCAGTCTCTTTATTTATGATAAACAATTTTATTATTTTGTATGTAAATGAAAAAATAAAAAAGGGTTTATAGAAAATTTGTAGATTGAAACAAATACAAAAAAAAAGTAATAAAATCAATTCAGTGTTATGCAACTCTAAAAGCAGTATTTCAATGGGCTACGAACACAATCTTGTGTAGGGGGCCATGCTCTTGTACAATCCATAAGCAGACTACTGTAGCATACATCACCCATAATCTGTGTGGCCTCAAGTGAAAATCTGCTCATGAACCATATATGATTCATGCAGCTTAACAAACAAGATCATCCTGAATCATATACGCATTATGTGGCAGTCAACATGTTAAGTATTTACTTTGAGTTTTTTAAATGCTATTAATGCTTATAATTAGTTTAATGACTGTTAACACTAGCGTTTAAATATAATTTCATTTCTTGTATTATTGTCTACATATGCAATCATATCTCTCAAAATCAAAAATTTTTTATGCACTGGGACAGGATTGTATTTACAGTCATTGTTTTTTTTCACAAAACATATATTTCCTAACCTCTATTGTATATACAAAATATTTATTATCTACAAAACATCATTTTAAATTAAAAATATATGTGGTTGTCAGAGTAACCCTCAATTACGTACTGTATCTGCAAATGTTATAACATGTTCATTGGCACGTGGTATGAGCTGTGGCTCCATTTTGTTGCAAATAAATTCTAACAGTACCTAGACCTAGGTTTCATAATGCAGGAAGCAAAGAGGCAGTGAGCATATGGATCTACCAGTCAGATGTCACAGTTATGGATGTCCATAGTCATTCTCAAAGTAAGGAACAATGATACTAACAACTGACATTCTACATTATACACTAACGCTTTCACTGTGAAAAGGTTTTTTCATGCAGATGACTGCGATTCTGGTTACTTCAGTATCACATGTTTTCTTCATTTGCATAGTTGATAATTCACAAACATTATTAATTGTCGAATCACATATAGTTGCTCACCAACTAAGGAAAGAAAGATATTCTAGCAGCTAAATTTTTGTCAGACAACTCCTGTACCACTTGAATTTTGTAAGGGTGATAACTAGGTCTTTGGTACATGAAGTGCTGAAACTTTTTCTTGTTTAATGCAAAAGCTTTAATCTGAAACTTGTGTACTCAGTTCATAATAATATAGCTATCAAAAATCTTACGATATCTTCCAACACTGAAATGTTTCTGAAATAAATACTATGTCACTACACTGATTCACTATTCTTTAAAAAGTCACAATAAGCAATGCATGATGTGAGCCAACCAATGCACCTTCGTTCACTGAAATGGTATCTCCCAGTTCAATGGGTTTTCATAAACCATGTTATTCTCTCCAATGCCTTCTTCAGAATTGCATAAATCAAGCAAACTTGAGCAAGATCAAAAGCTCATTATAGCATATACAGCAGTCCCTGGAAAGATGGAAAACATTTAGAGTTAAATAATGTAGCAACTTTAATGAATCGCATCTAAATGGAATAATTTTTAATAATATTGCAATTTATTTAGTTTGATAACATATGGCAAACACTGCCCTTTCACTTATATTTTCATACATTCATTGGTAAGTAAATATACAGTGAGATTTTTAAAATAATAAGTGAACGTTAGGATACCCTGTGTATGTTGATATTGTTGATTTTAGAAAATGTGTACTCTTACCCTATCAAAATCTACTGTAAAGTTTGATTCATGTTAGAATTCTTTTAAATTACTTAGATTAAATGATAAGTCTTATGGTGTAAAAGGATGCTACAAAATCTAAAAACTTTTAGTTGAGTCTTGATTATAATCTGCAAAATGTATTTATTTACTTAAAATATAAAAGTAAAATTCAAAAGGATCAAAAACTTATTTTGAGGTAATACTTTCAAAATTTTTTTAATATTTTATATAGTGTAATGGATAATAAACAGTTAACATTATATTACTCTATATAGGGTGTTACAGAATAGTGGACCCTTCTTCAAGAGGTGGTTCTTAAAGACTTAGAATGCCAGAAAAAAAATAAAAACATTCTTTTTGAATATTACAATTGTTTCTTAAACACTCTAAACTTCATACAAAGACCCTGTATAACTTTTATTTGTGGTAATAAAAATGAATGACTAATTACTAAAATGTAAATGTGGTAAATAATAAACAGAATATTGAACCCAAGTATTACATTTCTTTCAGTCTGTTATTTTTATGGTAACTCAGTTCAACAATGTCATTTCGATTTGTAGTTTAACATTTTGTCGCTGCTTTGTTATAAATTCCTATTTTTTGAGTTTTCACATAAAAATCTTCATTTATAAGAATGTAACAATTATAAACATACGAGGGCTACACTATATATTTCTGAATACGGGGTAATACCAAGACATATTTAAACAAACAATATTTATAACTTTTTAAAGTATTCTCTTGTACATTTCACGCACTTTGACATCCTCTGAAACCATTCTGTAGAACAGTCAGCCCAGGTTTCTTTGGATAATGCGCTAACATGCTCTTCAAATGCCTTACAGCTTCCTCTGATGTTGAAAAATGGATCCTACGTAATTTCTTGTTAATAGTTGGAAAGATTAAGAAATCACATGGAGCTAAGCTGTAAGGTGGATGTGATGTTAACTTGATTCCAACAGATCGAAGAAACTCCATTGTCAATTTTGCAGCATGTGCCAGAGCATTGTCATGATGAAGAACAATTTGTTTTTTCTGCACTTTTGAAAGCATAGTCGGCAAGCAAATAGTAGTATACCAATCTGCATTAACTGTTTTCTTATTCTCAAGAGTAACAGAGCAAATATAACCAGTGCAACTGAAGAAAGAAGCAATCACTTGTTCAGCACAACTTCGTGATTGTTTCACTTTTATGGGCCGCATTTCATTTTGAAACATCCATTGGGAAGATTGCTGCTTAGTTAATGGATCATACAGTAGATCCAGGTTTCGTCACATGTAATGATATTGTAAACTGCTTTAGACGTACCTTCATGAGAGCGTTCTAGGTTTTCTAGGCACCAGTCGACCCTCACTTTTTTTGCTCCTCTGTTAAACGATGTGGTATCCAGTGACAATGCACTTTTTTCACACTTAAATGTGTGTGAAGAATTTTTTGAATTGCAGTAATTCCAATGCCAAGGGATGCACGAATTTCATTATAGGTCACCCAGCGATCTTCTTCAATCATGTGACGAATAGCATCAATGTGATTTGAAGTTGCGGTAATCAGACAACCTTCACGATTTTCATCCTCAAGCGATGATCTCCCCTGTTGGAAATATTTATACCAATTAAACACGGTCGTCCAACTTGGAGCTTCTCCCAGAAATGCATTTTTCAAACGAGCGAATGATTCATTAAAAGTTAAACCCAAACGAAAATCATACAAAATCATGGCACGAAAATGTTCTTGCGTCACTTCCATTTTAAGCCAAACTTTAACTTTTCAAAAAATCCTCACAACTTACTGAAACGAGATATTGACTTCAAATAAGATGCACCTTATTCGCAAACAATTGACCCATTAAACTAACCTCAAATTTGTAAATACTTATTTGCAGTATTGCTACATTCAGAAACATACAGTGCGATCCTCGTACAGTAAAATAATTTGTATTTTGTGTATTTTATAATGATGAAACAAGCATTGAAATTATATTTAAGATAAATATCACTTAAATGTTTTCCTAAATTTCGAATATTTATTATAAATACTAACTTAGTTATTGTTTTTCTAATAACCATAAAATATTGCCTTTAGCTCTTTCTGACAGTATTTCAAGAACAGAAGAGCTCTACAAACACTAAACTTTTTAATTAAAAATTTGAAGTAAACATACAATTATGGCAGATTACACAATAAAATATGTAACTAAAATAAAATTTTTCTTCTGTGTGTTCAAGTTTTTTTGTTAAACTATGGAATGAATAATATCCCAATATACTTCATAACAAAAGTTATCTCTAAAACAAAAGTAAATTGTGATATAAAAGAATAGGATTATTTTATGAAGCTTAGGTATTCTTGGAAACAGTTAAGGCTTTTTACCAAACAGAGAGGAATCCTGGAAATCATATAAATCGAATTTATCCCAACTTCCTTTCCAGTTGTACAACAGTTAGCACATCTCCTTTTTATATCTCTGACTGGTTGGATGCACTGTCAGTGTCTTAAGCACTTGAACTAGTCAATTTTTTCTGTCTTAATTTTATTCCCTCTGCCATTTCATGAAAGAACTGTTTTCTGTTCACAAATTTTGATGCTATAAGCTCCCTTATAATGTTGCACCTAAACTCTTTTAATCGTTCAGCAATTTTGTCTGCATTTGCTAATATTTTATATAAATAAATACATTGGTGATACAAATGCATCGATTAAATAAAGAAAATCCAATGTCACTACCTTTTACTTTTCCTAGCGGTTTTCTTAATTTGATCTAATTTATCAATACTGTTCATATAGGTGTTATATTCTTTGAGGATGGTTGGATAAGGCACTTATGGAACAATGCCCTTTTTACCTTTTCTATTTACATGTGTAGTTTAATTTTGATCATGAAAATCCAATGTAAGATAAATACAATGGTTATCTCTCCATTTCCAAGTAGCTTCCCAGTATTAATGCTATAAAAACACATCACCTTTTTAAAATTCTTTATCAGACTTGAAATTACATAAATGTTTTCATTTTGAATTTATAGTTCTACATACATTCAATTTATTATTTTTTAGCCAAATAATTCTATATCATTCAAATAATTATTAAAGTAAACTTTATGACCCTTTCCTACTAAATTTTTGCACAATTTTTTTACCACATATGAGACCTCCTGAAATTTTCCAGTGTAGATGTCAAACTTCCAAGCATATCCCGTCTTATTAGTCAAAACCCAAACCTTAAAGCCTCCTTTAATTATCTTTTTTGGCATGAACTGCTTAAGAGAACTACATCCTCTGAATGTAATCATGCTCTCATTGATGGCTTCCTGTTTATGTACATTCAAACATCTTTGAAATGGCTTTTCTAGTGAAGATTAAAACGGTCACAATTTATAAAGTTTGTCATAACTTGGATCATTTCTTTTGGGTACAATTACATTGTTATTTAAATGCAAATTGCCAAGGAGTCAATCAAACCTATGTATTATCATTAAATGTGAAATGAGTCATGCAGATTTGGTTTTTACCAGTCACTAAATGCTTTTGCATGGCATATAGATTAGTTTGATACACAATATGATTTAGCAGTTAGTCAGCTAGAAACAACTGAAATAATTTGAAGGGTGTGGGATTCATCAAATCTTTTATAAAATTGGAAATACCAGAATCAGTGTCATTAAACATGTTGGAAGGACCAGTTTGTTGAATTTTAACCATGTAGGCTCTTTTTGATGACTAATATTTGTCCTAATGGTTGGTAATGGAACCTCATCATTAGAGTTTCATTCAGATTGAATATCACCAAGAATATTCTCTAATACCAAATTAATCCCAATCTAATGCTGGCACATCTATGTCAAAATCTACATCATTATCACTATATTTCAATTTAGATTTAAGATTTAACAGCATGGTCCCAAAATGTAAATAGAACTGCCGAGCCTTCGAATCATTCCACGGCTCAGCAAATCTGTCTTAAGTTGTACCAATCGCACACGACTTACGTGGGATGCCATACCTATTAAAAAAATATAATTCGGGAAAAGTTAATTTAATAACTTACAAAAATACAAGTGAAAAATTACAAACAAACAAATAATTAAAACTAAATGACACAGGGTGTTTCAGATAATGTGACATTCCTTTTAAGGGATGAAAGTAGACTCTACAGAAACTCCAATGAACATAAAATTAAAAGTAATACAAATACAAAAAAGTCTTTTTTGTCTAATTATGTACAATGAGCCACCTATGGTTGCATTCATACTAAAACTGTTAAATCATTCATAAAATTATAACTGACCTATGTAACAGTATCAATTTACAGGAATATACACTTTTACAGCTGTAGCAGGCACATTTCGATTTGTTTACTGTATTAAATAACAGTACAAGGGACTGCCCTTTTACAATTGAAAGAATTAACAAATAATGTATACAATTTTTAACAATTTTGAAGAAGCTATTTATTAATTACTTGTTGATAAAAAATTGTTTTCTTGTTACCATAAAATACATTAATTAAGATGAAAATTAAACTGTTTGCTCATTTTAAGATTTTTACAAGAAACAAAATGGATATTACCAAACTTACTGTTAAAATAACTTGAACAATTTTATTAATATAAAAGCACCAATCAGTTAAACACGATGTAGATGGGCACAATTTGTGATTTCATTTTTATTATTAAAACACTGGTTAGTCATGAAACACATCAAGTAACTGACCTAAATTTGCATAATTTTGTTCTCAAGATACCGGTCACTCACATTTAAAAAGGTGTATCATATTACAGACTTGTTTTTATGTGTCTATTACAAAAGTTAAAATAAACATGTACAGTTCTGCTCTACTACAGAAATGTTTATTTAATGAAAAACACTTACTCGATGATATTTGTCATATTTGAAAGCACATGGTGTTTACATTTAGCCCGGTCAATGTACCACGGGCCGGGCCAGTGATAGTCAGTTTTGGCCTGGCCAATGTACCATGGGCCAGGCTTATGATAATCAGTTTTGGCTCAAAAACCTGACTACGAGCCTCATGCGTGCTTGTAGGCCAAAGGGTTAAAATGTAAATGCCATATAACTTCTTTTATATTACTAATCTACTTACCATTAATTGCAGTTTGTATTCATAAAAATTCAAAATACACTAAAATATTAACATACAAAACAGATCAAAATATAACCTATAAACTCATATCACTCATTTGTGAATAACGATGCAATACTGAGGATAAGCATATGGTGGCTTCATTCATGCTCTTATTAAGGATCATAATACTAAATTATGATAGAGGACAGAATAAAAACCTACATGCTCGAAACATACACAATTAATTTGACTTGGTTTAAGTTTTATCCCAGTACCTATGTCACAAATAGTAAAGATTGACAGGTTAATTTATATCCTGATATACTGAAAAAGTAGTGCAATAGTTTAAAATTTTAATAATCAATTTCATTAAATTTCAACAATTCAATTATTACAAATTGTTAAAATATTATACTTTTATCCAAGAGAATCTTTTAACATATTGCAAAATTATACTCCCATCATTTAGGTTTTATTTATTTGGTATACTAAAGAGGTCGTTGTAAAAAAAGGAAGAAATAAATATAAAATAGTTTGTGTTTCACAAATTACTCATTAAAGAAACATCATGTTTACAAAAGAAGCAGTTATATTTTAACTATACAAGGTATTGCTTCAAAAGTAATATTTATTTGATTATAATTTCTAAACTATCATGGTTATAATTTTTTGAATGTTTTGTGGTCATGTTGGCCCTCAAGAGCAGCCCCTTTGAATAAGTATACATTATTCTGTAACACCTTGTAAACAAATGAAAATTAATAAAAATATAGCTTTCATCAACTTCATCATTCAATTCAGGTTGTAGTAGAAATAATATATCTTTGTCGATGGCATCAGGAAATCTGTCCAAACTAATAGAATTATAAAATTAAAATCAAAGTAACTAGTTTCGTAGTTGTATTAAACATCAAAATAAATGTGGGCTTTTAGGTTATATTATTTTACTGCAATAAATTAATCCTAAATCAGCAAAGCCTCGATATATATGATTTCTAGTATACAGTATTACTCTGTTATAATGAACTTGGAAATTGAAAGCATTTTGTTAATTATAAGTGACCATTCACTGTAACAAAACCATTTAAAATGCATGTGAACATGCTTATACAAGCTACAAATTAAAACCAAGTACAGATTTGTGTAGAATCATGTGCAAATAATTTCTCCTTAGTATGGTTTGTGTTGCATCAGTGAGTGGAGAAGTGAAGCAAAAAGTTGACAAAGTGAAAAATGTATGAGCTGCTGAAAGCGATCTAAGGTCAACTAAATTACCAAAAATTCACCAAAATTTTCATAAATTTCTATTAACTTATGCAACGCCAAGTGCACTGAAGTGAAATTCTTCATGGGAGATTTTACATTTACAATTCGTATTCTTCTCTTCACTGTGCAGCACTGTAGAAATAAATGGATGTATATTTGAATATATGAAATAAATCTCATGCAATGTTTTTCTTCATGCTTTGCGGTATCACGCCACAATTAAGTAAGCGGCATGCTTTACAGAAGTTTTACTGAACTTTTGACAATTTTGGTGATCTTCGAACACCGGCAAATCTTTATGTAAGCATAAAACCACACATAAGTTGGCATGCATTTAAAAATTATGGTATGCTGTATTTCACAAATGAGCGATAAGTTTTACATGTGACCGAATTCTTGACACATATTTTAAAACTCCCTTATCAATATCTACATAAGTTCGTCTAATGCAAGTAAATAAGTTTAGTTATCTTCTTTGTTGATTAATTCTTAAAATTAGTTAGTCTTTTCAAATTAAATTCTTTATAAAAGATTGTAAAATCTAATTTACAATAATTAAAGTATTCATTATTTCCGACTGTTCATTATAAATATGTTTGTTAAAAGCAATCGTAATATAAACATTAATAAAGTAAATGAGTTTAGGACTTGAGATTTTGTTCGTTATAGACAATTGTTCGTTATATTATGGGTTCGCTATAACAGAGTTATATTGTATTTTTAAAAATTTGAAAAACAATTCTTAAGCATGACACTATTGGATTCTAGCCTGAGGATTGTGAAAATGTATGAAAATAAGCAACTATCAGAGTAAAGATAGAATAGATTTGTATTAGAAAATGTACAGTAGCAGTTCGGTTTAGATCTTTCTTTGATCTAAGAAGTAATTAGTAGGTAGTGTTATGTTTAGCTTTTGTAAATATGAAATTAAATAGGACTGTAATAAAATACTTATAAAAGAAATCAATTATAAGTTTATTATAGGTACTAGAATTGTTTTCAAGTTTTTCTCTATAAGATTTATGAAAAATAAAAGCCATATATAAAAATACATCTACAATAGTTTAAAAAACTAAAGAAATCAAATATAAAAGTTTCTAACCGTTTACCTTAGGAGTGCTTTTTTTAAATATTTGTATATCAGAAATGCTTGTCTTTATCTTATTATCAAAACCCAACAATTCTGCTTCTGAATTTTTCATTATAGTGCCTCTTTGCAGAGTACCCACAACAACAGTACCTCTCATTGGTACGGTAAATGCATTATCAATTGGCAACATAAAAGGCGATTGTAAATCTCGCTCAGGAGCAGTTACATATTCATCTAGTGAATCCAAAAGCTTTTGTATTGATAGTTCTCCTAGCTCTGATGTATCCCCTTTTAATGCCAAAAGGGCTGAACCACATATCACAGGTGTGTTATTACCATCATAGCCAAAATCTGTTAATAATTCACGAATTTCCAAGTCCACCAATTCAAGTACCTACAAAATATATTACATATAATATGAGTTATGCCTAGTTTATACATATTAACTAACAATTAATAACTAAGAGAGCCAGTAAATGTACTACATTGCGTATATGCCATGATTTGTCATCACTCAACAACAAAACTTATTCAACAAAATTATTAGATAGCTATCTTTATCCCCTTAATTGTTAATTAGTTGTAATGACTGTAAAACTACCAATAACATATATGGACAGAACAGATTACAAGAATAGCTGAAACTATTGGTAAGGAAAAATATGGAACTTATGGATTTAGGTCTAGTTTCACCACACTCTTCTAATGTATACATGATTGTTTAAAATTTTGGTTAAAATAATGTCAAATGAAATTGAAATGTTTCAAATCACTTGTAATGCATTCCCTGACTCTAATCTCAATATATCTGTCCATAATGTGGGATCGTTTAAATTTCCAATTAGGGTAAGCTATGATTTTTTTTATAGATACTTTAAACATGGCTGTGAAAACAGATTTTATGAATGGTCATAGCCTACCATAATTGGAAATTTAAACGATCACATTTTATATTCTGATGTAGAGTTAACTGTACTTTAGTAAAATAGTTTTGTAAAAATTTAGTACACTTAAAGCTAAGTATAAGTACTGTGATTGCTACAGTTATGTAGGTAAAATTACAATAGTGAATTCGTATCACTTTAGTACCTAACCAGGGTGTTCCAAAAATAACCAACTTCTTTTACACAGTAAGTATGGATTTGTGCAAGAATTGAATTTTAGAAAATAAATCTTCCATCATGTTAAAAAATGTTTGATGATTTTAATAATAAAATTCTAATTTATTCCAAACGAACACAAAAAATTTGGAACATTTTTGATCTTGACATTAATGTGTTGTAATATAATTCCTAAAACAGCTGTGTGAATGAATGGAAACTATAATGATTGAAATATTCTGTTATCTGTGAGTAAACAAACAATTTTTATACATCAGAATATGTGGATATATTTGTTAAGTAGACAAATTTATTATCATAAAAAGTGTGGTTTACAAAGACATGATTTATTTTTGTACAACCCTTATATGTAGGGGTACAAGTTTCATCAAAAACACTTAACTAAGATTTTTTAACACATTTTTCGAATCTGTAACCAGATTTTCAATTAAACGGTATATATTTAAGATATGAGGTATTTTACCCCTAATTTTATGCTAATACCCCTCAATTTGATACGCCACTGAAATTGTGTGTATGTATGTATGGAAAGGTCTTGAAAAACAAATTGTAAGTTTTTTCTATCTGCTCCCGTTTTCGAAATATTTTGAAAAAACGAATTTACACCACAATTTTAAGGGTTTTTGCAGTTTAAGTAATAAAAGTATACAATAGATCTTCCTATCAGAATATATAGATAATTTATTGTACTTTATTATTCTAAAATGTGTGGCTTACAAAGAAATTATTTATTTTTTTACGGTTCATATGTGGGACTAAAACTTTAATCAAAAACAGTTAACTTGAATTTCTTATGTATTTTTTGGATCTGTAATCAGATTTTGAAATAGATGATACATATTGAATGCATGGGATATTTTACCCCTAATTGTATGCTAATATCCACCAAGTTTGTATATCACTGGGATGATATACATTAATCAACAACTTTTAAAAAATAAATGAGTGTGAATTGAAAGTTTTTTTATCTAGCTTTGTTTTCAAAGTATTTAGAAAAAACGAACTTTCACCCCAATTTTGAGAGGTGATTTCACTCCTTAAATGGCTTCTGTTGCCAATGAAGTACATGTCAATTATTTTTGTCTATAGTATATGTGTGCAGTTTCAAAGACGTTCCCTTGTTAGTCCTATCTTTGTTTGTATTTACACAGTGAGGACTATATAGAATTTTACAGAGTAATGTAAGTATACTTTTTGACGATTAACGTAAGCACAGAAAAAATCTAAAAAATTCGAACGGTGATATTTTAGAAATTATATGTATAGTTAAAATATAAAGCTGCGTCCAGACTATTGAACGGAACTGTGAGCCAAACCTCATTGTGAACCTGAACATTTCAATCAATGTCCACATTGTAAAACTGAACCGTGAGCCGAGCGCTATTGCATATTCGTGAAATTCAATTAATATTGTTACTAAAATTTTATATTTGCATTAAACAGAATATTTTGTAGTTACTTAATAGTTAAACAGTAATTAAGTTACTCACTTATAATATATACTCAAAATTTGGGACACGTTTGAAGGAGATTTTATTTTTTTTGCCACTTCAATGTTTTATCATTTTAAGTAACACAAAATACAAATTATTTTAACACACAATCATAATCATCACATTTTTATAAAAAGAAATTTTTTTATGTGAAAATTATCAAAAATATTAGTTTATAATAAAGTTCAAAAATACTAAACTACAAATTGAAATGACATCATTATACTGATATATCCAAATATAACAGAAAAAATTTAATACTCGAGTTCAATATTCTAATTCCAATTACGTTTATCTTGTAGCAATTTATTATTACAAACTTATGACACACAGGGGCTTTGTATTTATTTTAAAGCAAGAAAAGGAAAAATTGAAATATCAGAACTTTTTATTTTTCTGGCATTCTACAAATTCTCAAGATTCACCTTCATGAATAAACACACATTATTCTGTAACATCTTATAATTTAAGCTAGATTTGGTCCTACAGTCGTGGACTAAACAATCCCTGTAATAGCCTGAGAGTTCATAATGAATTTTGAGAAAGTATTTTAAGGGACTAGAAATTTTGTACAATAGTACTTACATATTATTGAAGTAGGGAATGAAAAGTCTGACTGGCCATTTGGGGTCTTGTCACTACTGCGCAGTATGCAAATTTTGCAAAAAATTACTTCCAGAAAAAATATTTTAGGTCGAACGAAATTTAAAGAATCGTAAATTAGACATATTAATAAACATAAAAATAATAATCCAAGACATTTTAAGTGGCTTAAAAATATGGCTAGACTATCCTGAACTTGCATTTTAAAAATTTGCCAAAAAAGTATTTTAGGGCTACCGAAATTTATATGGTGTATTTATTGGATATATTTAAGCATACTTGCATAAGGCCAGACAAAAATAACGGTTTTAAACAATCGCCAGACATAAAGGAAAATTGCAGCCGGGAATCCAGTGCGCTCTTCCACGATTGGCTGCTAGAGGGTCACGTAACAGTTAATAAGTTACTAATGCTGGCCTGTGGATGAAAAATTTTGAAATAGTTAATTTTGTTGTTTTACTAGACTAATTCTAACGTAATTTTATTTCTGGTATTGTATCTCTGAGGATAAAAATAATAATCACTCTTTATTGAATTCAAATTAAAGGTAGAGAAATTAAGAAATTTTTTTAAAACTGAAAAACAGGATCTATAGAAATATTCGAAAATTTTAAAGCTTTTAAGAATATTCAACTCAATATTTGATTTAAAAAAAAGAAATCATTGTACGGTAGTTCTGAGTACTATTAGTTATTAAAATAATATATTTTTTTGATTTTTGATCAAAATAGAATAGACTCTAATGTTAAGAAGAAAAATGTAAGTCGACCTAGTTATTTAACAACATTTATTCACAACAGTTAGCACAAAAATATATAATTTAGGTATAAGTTTTTTTGGATTTTCTAGAAAATGGCTCGAACAATTTTATTAAAACTTACTGAGGTTCTCATATCTTTGATGCCCTTTTAATTAAATTTTTGGTTTCTCCAAAAAAATGTGTTGAAGCAAGTTATCTGAGAAAATCTCTGGAGTTTAGCAGCATTTTGCGAGTCCAGTAATTTGGATGGGTGACCATTGCAATTATTAATTCTAAAATAAACGTAAATAATATTTTAATCATTTGTGGACATTGCATAGGTATAACACGTAAGAAAAGTTGTGCGTTGTCTCACATCAGATTTTTTGTCATACATTTATTTTAATTTCCCCTTTTTTCAAAAACGGAACAATCGGTCAAGAAGATTATGACACCTATTTCAGTGATGAATACACAGACGACGAAATATGGTCTAGTAATGAAGATAAAGATTAAAAAAATTAATTTATATTTTTTACACCTAAATCATATATTTTTTTGCTAACTGTTGTGAATAAATGTTATTAAATAACTAGGTCAACTTACATTTTCCTTCTTAACTTTAAAATCTATTCTATTTTGATCAAAAAACAAAAAAATATATTATTTTAATAACTAATAGTATTTAGAACTATCTTACAATGGTTTCTTTTTTTAAATCTAATATCAAAAACCTTTAAAATTAAGTTGAATATTCTTAAAAGATTTAAAATTTTTTAATATTTCTATAGAACTTTTTTCATAAAATTTTTTAAAAATTTCTTAAATTCTTAATTTCTGTTCCTATAATTTCAATTCAATAAAGAGTGATTATTATTTTTATCCTCAAATATACAATACCAGAAATAAAATTACGTTATAATTAGTCTAGCAAAACAACAAAATTAACTACTTCAAAATTTTTCATCCACAGGCCAATCATGGCAGAGTGCACTGAATTCCTGGCTGCTGCCGATAAACATCCTCACTCGCTCTCACATCTTCCCATAACGTCTTTCACTCGCATGTAATTTTTCTTTACGTCTGGTGATTGTTTACAACCATTATGTTTGTCCAACTTTCTGCAAGTATCAGGGTGGTGACAAAATTTTAATTTTAAATTTCCCTGACTTTTTCGATTTTTCCAGATACATTTTTTAAATCCTTAGATTTTTAAACTCTCTTTAAAAT
>JAHWXV010026216.1:0-18163 GCA_024586415.1 Phrixothrix hirtus
AAGATAAAAAACTTAAATATACAATTTCATTCATATATCATATTTAGTTTTTGAGATATGTTGTTCGTAATTAATACACTAAGTACTTCCGGTTACTCGACTTTTGAAAATTTATTAGAGATACAGCTTGATTCATGTAAAATGGAATGAAGAAACTAAGAAATATAATAAGTTTTAAAAAAATCGTTACAGCTGATTTCAAGAAAATTGCAAAAAACAAAAATTCGGAAAATATCTAAAAATGACAGAAATAAAGTGGAACTTCCGGTTCTTCGATTTTAACCAAATTCTTCATTTGGCATACCCATGCAGTTACGGCTACAAATACAAATTTTGATTAGCTAGGACTTTTAGTTTCATCGTTATTTTATTTTAAGTTAATGGTGTAGGTACTTCCGATTACTCAATTTACAGAAAAGTTTCTGAGAAACAGCCTAAACTATATGAAAGGCCATTAAATGGGTAAGAAATGAAATAAGTTTTTAAAAAATCGTTAGAACTTTTTTAAGAAATAAAGTTGTACTTTCGGTTATTCGATTCTAACAAAATTCTTGATTTGGCATACAAAGGTAGTTAGGATCTCATATAAAAAATTTTCATTTATTTAGGACTATCAGTTTCATAGTTATTTTAGTCAAAGTTAATGGTAAGACTAGTTTCGGTTACTCGTTTCACGGACATTTTTTTGATAAATTGTTTTAATTATATGAAAGGGTATTAAATCTATAAGAAATATTATAAATTTAAAAAAATCGTTAAAGCTGATTTCGAGAAAATCGCGAAAAACCACAAAATCGCAAGAGTAAAGTGGCACTTCCGGTTATTGAATTTTAGTGAAATTGTCGCAGCCGCGTGCGAGGATGGATATAAACTTTAATATAAAATTTCGTTTATCTACGACTTTTCGTTTTCGAGGTATTTTGTTCACACGCACACACACACACACACACACACACACACACACACACAGAGAGAGAGAGAGAGACACACGCACAGACTAATCAATTTTTAAAAACATGTTTTTCGGATTCAGGGAGCCCCAAAACGTGTATTTTCACTAAAATTTCGACATCGAAAATTTTGGACGAAACAATACTTTCTCTATACTATATTTCATATAGGTAAGAGAAAGTAAAAATATGTTAATTGATTAATGTAGAATCTGTCCAAACGCATAGACAAATATAAAATATATATCGAGCTAGCAACATACACCTACACTCGAAGATATAGATATACGGCCGACAAATCTTCGCCTTCATAACAATGCGAACGAACCAATTCGAATTCACGCCATTATTTTCGGCTGATAAAAGAGCTAGTCCATAGGCAAATTGAACTACAAATCGGTTCGATTTAAACATATTCTACGCCGACCTAATGATTAATGATTTGACTAACGAAACTAAACCAAATCATTAACTGTAGATTCGTTTTAAAAGTTTAATAATGTGCAAATGATGAAAACGCATGTTCAAGACTCAATTTTTATCAAAATTCTAATTATGGCAAGTTATCTTTCTTGTGTTTTCAAACATTTCCATCAGATTTGGATAATATTAGGTAAATTTTTGTTTTGCAAATTTATAAAAGATTTCGCCAGTTACATAACATTGGCTAATATAAACTTGATGTTATAAAGTTAATATTGCTTCTATCTAATTTACCGTATTTAGTTTCAATGACAGTAAATATAATGTGATAACCTGATTGGAAATAATTTTTGTTTAAGATTTTCGCATTTTTCCGTTTTTTTTGGTTATTAAAGGGAAAAAACTTGGTTTTTAAAATTAGTTCTCCTAGAAAAGCAACGTATTTTATGGACAATATTATTTTTTCGTATAATTAAAATTAAAAAATTCCCTGGTGTTCAGCCTACTCAGAGACATACCGTATATACGCCGAGTTATGTCAACGCACTTTAAATCTCAAATATTCCATCCATATAACTTTCAACTAACCATAGAATTTAAACATTTATGAACCATTATTTGGTGCTAAAAGTAATGATTGTGATTTGTCTTTCAAAGCAGAAAATAAATTTTTTAATTTTAAGGTCACGAGATTGCAATTATAAACGAAAGTGAAGTATTACGGATTTAAGTTCGCAAGTTGGTCGCATCCTAAATAATGTTATTAAAATTTGAAAGATTTAGTAATTTGTTGTAATCGTATGCATTTTTTAAAACGTTTGCACACTAATACAATAGCGAATATGCAAATATGTATACGTTGCTTTAGAGTTGTTTCTTAACCTACGCCTATTATTATCTATAATTAACCTCATTTCAATCTATAAAATGGTCCACAATGTTGAGTGTGTATTCTTTCCAGTAAGAAAAAAATGACGACAGTTTCACAGCTGTTGTTCATTTATCAACATTTCCAAGAAATATGTTTGCAACTAAATATAATTAATATATAAAATGTTTCACACAACAGGTTTTTTCTGACAATATATCAAACTACACCTAAATCATTAGTGTTCTCGAACTCAATTAAAATTCGCTTATAGTATAGTAAGGAAATTAAAATTTAGAATACAAAATACGCATTTTTAATAAGTGACTGTGTAATAAGTAAATAAGTATATTAAAATTTTTTAAACTTTTAGAAGTAGTAATTATTAATTTCTGCATCGATCTGTTATTCTAGCTTTTATACCTTTGAACAGGTATTTTATGGCAATATTGTCAATTAACAACTGTTAGCAAATGTGTTTTAAAGGCCTGTAAAGGCTGTGTAAATTCAACTCCACTATGAAGAAGACGGGAGTTCGCAGAGTCATCACAGACAATGAAGGGCCCTGCTGTTCACGTCTTGTCTGGAGAAGGCGATTTCTCGTTAAGTTCCACGCCGAAATGGGTACCTCTACATCAATCACCAGACTTGTTTCTTTTTAACTCGCAACTGGTGACTTGTTGCCTTTTACGACATCAAAAATTAAATATGACCCCATAGCACAAGTGCGCATGGCTCGACGTTTTTATAATCTCATGTATGTGTATTTATAATTGTAGTAAGTAGCAGTTTTTATAATCTGTGCGTGGGATTCATTAAGGCACTATGAGACCAATTTAACATTTTGGTTATGCCATGTAATTTATATTCCAGTTGCGAGGACACTTTAATAAAATGGTTTAATTTCTTGTAAGTGTAGTGTTTCCATTTGAGGAAGTAAAATGTTTCGAATCATGTTAGTGATGTTCTACAGCGTCCTTAAAATAATAGGGCCCTAAAAGACCGCTAAACCAAATACCACACCAAACTGTGACGCGGCGAGGATGTAATGGTCGCTTATGGACAACCTGGGGTTTGCTTCCCACCAAATAAGTCAGTTCTCCTTATTACAATGTTTCTCAGGTGAAAAAGCGCTTCCTTACTCATTATTAATTGTTTTTTTGTATTTGGTAAAAAGATTGAGGTGTTATATTTTCGACATTCTCGGTGATCACTAGGGTATAGTGGGTGCGTTAGCTGAATATTGCAAGCTTTTAAATGTAAAGCTTTTTTTAGTATAGCCCATAATAATGTTTACTAGCTTCCCAACATTTGGGAACGGCGTCTGGCCGGCTCGGATTTTCCGCTACACTTTCCTGCACTTGTTGAATATTCTCTTCTGCACACACACACACACACACACACACACACGCACGCACACGCACACGCACACACACGCACACACATAAACACACACACACACGACAATGCCCCTGTTTTTTTAAACTTTCTCACTAACTGACGAATGGTGTTAACACTGGGCAGATTATTCCGACTAAAATTATGTCTCAAGACTAGTAGCGTGATAGTTATCGACAAATAAAACCCTTTAACGGATGAAACGTGCTGTAGATCGTGTAATGCTCCATGATTAATTTTCCACATAATCTATAAATGGCATGTTCCGGAAATGCTTAGTTCTGAGGTCAGCTATATATTGCACACATTGTATATTCGTCAACACAAATGAATGATAGTGCTTTATTTGAGGGGAATAATAAATGTGTTTAGTAATTATAACAAGTTATGCTATACGGATTCCACACCGGAAGTGACGTCATCAAAACTTGTTTCCACTAATCTGATATCAAAAGTAAGTTCCATGGAGTAGTGGTAGTCCGCCATTTTGTGGGTGAGTTCGGCCATTTTTTGAGTGAGCCATTTCTTGGGTGGACAATTTTTTGGGTGGACCATTTTTTGGGTGGGGTGGGGGCAGTCGGCCATTTTGTGGGTGTGCGGCGGCCATTTTGCGGGTCCGACATTTTGCGGACTTGCGTGAATAATATGTGCATTCTTTTCTAGTAACGATGTCCGTATTTCTTAACACACAGTAGTTATAATTAGCATGCAAAAGCATTTTCTTATTGACCCAGGTGTGAAATGAGTCATATTTATACATAATTGGCATGAAAAAGCCGATGTCCTCTTTTCTTATCAGAGTATCAGGAAATGTATTGAGATTAGATTATACTTAGCATGTGAAAGCATTTTCTTATCAAACAGGGAGTGGGTAAAAGTTTATAATTAGAATGAAAAAGCCGATGACCTCATTTCTTATCAGACTAGCAGGAAATGTATTGAAATTAGCATGCGTAAGCATTTCCTTATCAGACAGGAAATGAGTCAGCTTTATTATTAGCACGTAAATGGTGACGCTCACGTTTCTTATCAGACTGGAAATGGGTTAGAGTTATTATTAGTAGAGTGTATATGTGTGAAAATAAATGTTCAAGAAGAAGAAAGTCAAGTTCATAGCACATTGACCCCATTACAGCTTATCGAAAATCACTTGGGGTATCGATATCTACTAACTGCTTGATAATCGTCATTTTATGCTTGATGAATATTTAAAAAGTAATCATACTATCAGTTTTAACTTTGAATTTGAGTTCGATACACGATCCTTCATAGAAGTCTAACAATTAGACATTACAATTACATCAATAATAGTATTATTAATAATTTTGTTAATACCAACTGGGATTTAGCTACATTAAAAAAGAACGTGACCAGTTTGGTTTGTTCGAAACAATTACCTCATTTCCAGTTGTCAACAATGATGACGTCTAATATATATAACAATGTACAATTAATAGACGTAACAATGCAGCAGGGGTAAGGTTAAATATATTTTGAGAGAAACTAAGATACCTTAAGCATAGGATAATAAGGTATGATTTGTGTAAAAGTATATAATAATAAAAAAATATGAATTGTAGAAGGTATTTTAATTTTTTTGAACCTAGTAAGTTGATGATATCTATAAATAGTGATACGTAATGCGGCAAAATAGGAAATGCTATAAGTGCATTTATGTGCAAGATAACAAGTTGACATTCTGTAATCTACTATAGTCATGTTCATGTCACACTACAGTGTACACCTTGACCATTGCGATATGAAAATAGGACATGCGTTTTTAATAAAAAAAAAATGCAGTATTACAGTATCAAAAATTGTGACTATTTAGATTGACATTCAATAAAAATAATACTTTTACACATATAACGAATCTTCAAACTGCATGCTGGTAAGCGACATTTAGCGATGTTTAATTTAAATTGGAAGGCATTTTTACAACAAATACAGAATCTTTTATTACATCTGTTAAATTAACCATCAAAACGATTAGAATAATGTAGGGTTTGCATAATCATCAAGTTATTTATTTTTGATAAGATACGATGAAATAACAATGAAACGTTTGTTTTTTTTTACTTTTCTACAACATAACATTAATAGATCTAGATTTTGTCGTTCAAATCGCGGAATTTGCTTCATAGCCATCGTGAAAGTTTAAGTTTAAGATGGATTCCGGATTAGGTAATGATGTACGGTGAGATAGAGCACTGATGTAACCGCGCACACAAAAACACACGTCATTTTTTACATTAACGCAAGCATGCTTCTTCCAATTTGGGTTGACAGTTCAAAATGCTCAGGTCCAGGAATGCATAATTGTACATCAAAAGTGCCTTATCATCTTCACTTTATATAGATATATAGATAATATGCTGAAATAGCTGAATAAAAGTCGTATTGAATTTTATTACTCAGAATTCCTTGCACTTATGGGCCGAAGGTGATCGAACTGGCATGAAGTTGATCAGTAAAATTATACCAAACTTGAAGTACTACGCGGCGGATTAGAAAATTAATGCTCAGGTCCAATAATGCATACATAAAAAGTGGCTTACCACCTTCGCTTTAGATAGATATACCACGTGACGTATTGGCTATTTAATATACTGAAATAGCTGGATTAAAGTTGTGAGAACCCTTACAAGGGACTGAAAGTTGTATATGATATATCAGTAATCCAAGCTTGCAAACCTCGTTATTGTATCGATTTCTCCGGTCAGATGCATTTCAAATTTCCCGCCAAATCTAGGGACATACTTACTTCGAATATCCTCTAGAATCTAGTGACATATTTCTGAAGATCTCTAGAATCTGCTTTATATTTAAATCTAGTGACCTTTTTCCGCTGGGGTTGGTAACATGATTGCTTGAAGCGAGATAGTTACATATAAATCCATGTGTTAGAAAGAGAGTGAGAGAGAGAGAGAAAGCAACATTTATGATTTGATGTGCTAGAGGTATGGTATCAGGACTGACTAATACACACCTGTCGTGAACAGACAAGTTAAAATACCTGCTACCTGTTGCGAACCGACCTGTCATGAACGAACCCATTGAGAACGGCTTGTTGCGAACGACCTGTTATGAACAGCCCGTTGCGAACAGCCTGTTGTGAGCGGACCTGTTAAAAACGAACCCGTTGCGAACGGCTTGTTGTGAACGGCGTGTTATGAACGCACCCATTGCGAACGGCCTGTTATGTACGGACCCGTTGCGAACGGCCTGTTGTGAACAGAGCTGTTATGAACGACCTGTTGTGAACAGACCAGTTGCAAACAGATTAATTATTAGCAACAAACTGTTAACAGATCGATTAAATTGCTGAATATGAATATAAAGACAAAAGAATAAAACGTAAACTTATAAATGCGCGAACCTAACTTTTTCTCTCCTAATCTAACCTATCCCATAATCTAGCATTACGTGAAGGACCGATGTTTACCATGTT
The DNA here is from genome assembly GCA_024586415.1 of Phrixothrix hirtus. Lineage (NCBI taxonomy): Eukaryota > Metazoa > Arthropoda > Insecta > Coleoptera > Phengodidae > Phrixothrix > Phrixothrix hirtus. The sequence goes on from JAHWXV010026216.1 coordinate 7,091, forward strand.
CTGAGATGACGCGGTACTGCGCATGCTCAGATTTTAAGACACATGAGACAACATATATTAATCATATCTACAGAGACTTGGTTAGTCTCTTCTAGACATTTGAATAAGGTTGTGATAAAAATAACTGCCAAAAAGAGCCTTAGTATCTAAAACACCAGGTATAGTTGCCAAGAATTACGAAGAATTCAGTAATTTTATTTTACTTCTAAATGAAGTACATTTTGGTTTAATGATAAACTTACCAGATATTAAATGATATTCGCTGTGTTGTTGTCGATGCTTTAATTCATTTCACCAATGAAAAATCTGCATTAGCTTTAAGGATACGACTACAATGTTTAGGAAAAAAATTACATTAGATCACGTAATCGGTGTGTTAAGATATATTGCATGTAAAGATGATCAGAACCTTTTAAAACGTGATTTAGTTGGGCTGCAAAGAACACCTCATGGTCATTATTCAAGAAATGTGTGTAAGGATGAATGGTTACATGCAAGAGGAAAAATGCGTGGTAATTTGCGAGACGAAATATCGAGAGTTGCTTCAATAGGTGTTTCGGATATTTCAAAATATACATCTTCTTACGAACTTTATGATAAGACGACTTGTTATTGTGACCGAGGGTATGAAGGAATTAAAAAAGAAAACTGGCTAACGAAAAGCGACGAGAGTTCTACTAAACTGAAAAAGGCATCTCAAGTAGAGAAATGTACAACGAAAAGTAGGTTGAGAAGCAGCGATTAATTAAACAAGAAAGCTGAATTACAGAGAAAAACAATTAATATTACACATGTTTCATATGGACAATTTTGTAATAATGTATCAAGGAGTCAGACAAATTAAACAACAGTATTTTAAAGTGACGAAATTTATTTATTGGTTATTAAATTATAAAAGACTTATTAAATTTACGTCCACTATAGACTTAGCTATCCAGGGATGCGCTCTTTGTCCGTGTTTGACTACAAAATTTCCATTTAAATATATGGAGCGTCAAGAGTATAAAAGGAGTGACGTCATCTTTTTTAATTTGAACACCTTAGCAACAGAGCCGATAACATATAGCATAATATATACAGGTAATAGCAAAAAAGTGGCAACCTTCAGATATTTTAAATTAATAATCTGATATTTAATGCCAATAATAAGTGATTAGCACCCGGGAAATAATCGCATCAGTTACTATCAAGATTACAACACCCGGGCGATATCATCTCTGAATGTAAGTAATGCGCAGGTACTTCCATATAGCGTCCATATGTTTACCAGTAATTGGAGCGGTTGCGAGTCTTCAGTTGGAGCAACTGTTTGGTAAAATTTACAGCTTTCAACAGGTTTACAACTCTTTTAACAGATCCTGAACGGTTTTTAACATGTCCGTAACGGGTCGGGCAATGGTTCGGGTAACAGATGGGTAACCGGTCGGGCAACAGCTGGGTAACAGTTGGGTAATAGGTTGGGGTTGGGTAACGGGTTGGGCAACAGCTCGGTAAAGGGTTGGTAACAACTGGGTAACAGTTGGGTAATGGGTTGGGTAACTGATCGGGTAACAGCTGAGTAACGGGCCGGGTAAGAGCTTGGTAATGGGTCGGGTAACGGGTTGGGTAATAGGTCTGTTCATAATAGGTCCGTTCGCAACGGGTCCGTTCACAACAGGCCGTTCACAATAAACCATTCGCAACAGGCCCGTCCATAACAAGTTGTTCGCAACAGGCCATTCAAAAACGCTGTTCATAACAGGTAGCAGGTATTTTAACTGGTCTATTCACGGCAGGTGTCCATTAGTCGGTCCTGATACCACACCACTAGCATATCAAATCATAAATGTTGCTTTCTCTCTCTTCTTCTCTCTCTCTCTCTAAAACATGGATTTATATGTAACTATCTCGCTTCAGGCAATCATGTTACCATCCCCAGCTGAAAAAGGTCACTAGATTTAATTATAAAGCAGATTTTAGAGATTTTTCAGAAATATGTCACTAGATTCTAGGGGATATTTGAAGTAAGTATGCTTCTAAATTTGGCAGGAAACTTGAAATGCATCTGATCGGAGAAGTCGATGAAAATTACAATCATCGATACAACTACGAGGTTTGCACGCTTGAATGACCGATGTATCATATGCAATTTTTAGTTCTTTGTAAAGGTTCTCACGACTTTAATCCAGCTATTTCAGCATATCAATTAAGCAATACTGTCACGTAGTATATCTATCTAAAGCGAAGGTGATAACGCACATTTGATGTATAATTATGAATGTAAAATCATAAATTATTGAAGAATCGGTACGTCATGTGGTATATCTATCTAAAGCGAAGGTGGTATAGAACTTTTTATACACGCATTATTGGACCAGAACACTCTAATAAGAATTAATTTTCTAATTCGCCGCGTAGTACTACAAGTTTGGTATAATTTTACTTGTCAACTTCGTGCAAGTTCGATCATCTTCGGCCCATAAGTGCAAGGCATTCTGAATAATAAAATTCAATACGACTTTCATTCTGCTATTTCAGTATATCAAAGAAGCAATACGTCACGTGGTATATCTATCTAAAGCGAAAGTGGTAAGGCATTTTTGAGGTATAATTATATATGTAAAATCACAAATTATTGAAGAAACAATACGTCACGTGGTATATCTATTTAAAGTGAAGGCGGTAAGGCACTTTTGATGTGCAATTATGCATTCCTGGACCTGAGAATTTTGACCTGCCACCTCAAATTGGAAGAAGCATGCTTGCGTTAATGTAAAAAATGACGTGTGTTTTTGCGTGGGCGGTTACATCAGTGCTCTATCTCACCGTACATTATAACCTGATCCGGAATCCATCTTAAACCTAAATTTTCGCGATTCTTATGAAGCAAATTCCGCGATTTGAACGACAAAATCAAAATCTATTAATGCTATGTTGAAGAAAAGTAAAAAAAACAAACGTTTCATTGTTCTTTCATCGTATCTTATCAAAATAAGTAACTTGATGATTATGCAAAGCCTACATTATATTGATTGTTTTGACGGTAAATTTAACAGATGTAATAAAAGGTTCTGTATTTGTTGTAAAAATGCCTTCCTTTAAATTAAACATCGCTAAATGTCGCTTATCAGTTTGCAGTTTGAAAATTCGTTATATGTAAAAGTATCATGTTTATTGAATGCAAATCTAAATCGTAACAATTTTTTATACTGTAAAACCACTTTTTTTTTATTAAAAACGAATGTCCTATTTTCATATGACAATAGTAAAGGTGTACAGTATATATCTGTAGTGTGACGTGAGCATGTCTATTTTAGATTACAGAATGTCAATTTAGTGAAAATGTTATCTTGCACATAAATGCAATTGTACCATTTCCAATTTCACCGCATTACGGATCACTATTTATAGATACCATCAACTTACAAGGTTCGAAAAAATTAAAATACCTTCTACAATTCAAATTTTTTTTTATTATTCTATTCTTTTACACAAATCATACCTTATTATCCTGTGCTTAAGGCATCTTAGTTTCTCTCAAAATATATTTAACCGTAGCTGCTGCTGCATTTTTACGTCTAGTTAATTGTACATTGATATATCTATTAGACGTGATCATTGTTGACAACTGGAAATGAGGTAATTGTTTCGAACAAACCAAACTGGCCACCTTCTTATTTAATATAACTAAATCCCAGTTGGTATTAACAAAATTATTAATAATACTATTATTGATGTAATTGTAATGCCTAATTATTAGACTTTTATGAAGGATCGTGTATCGAACTCAAATCCAAAGTTAAAACTGATAATAAGATTATTGTTTAAATATTCATTAATCATAAAATAACTATTATCAAGCAGCCAATAGATAACGGTACCCAAGTTATTTTCGATAAGCTGTAATGGGACCAATGTGCTAGGCACTTGACTTTCTTCTTCTCGAACATTTATTCATTATTCATATAAATTATTTTCACACATATACACTCTACTAATAATAACTCTAACCCATTTCCAGTCTGATAAGAAACGTGAACGTTAGCATTTACGTGCTAATAATAAATCTGACTCATTTCCTGTCTGATAAGAAAATGCTTACGCATGCTAATCTCAATACATTTCTTGCTACTCTGATAAGAGATGAAGACATTGGATTTTTCATGCCAATTATGTATAACTCTGAGTCATTTCCTGCCTCGGTCGATAAGAAAATGCTTTCGCATGCTAATTATAACTACTATGTGATAATAAATGAGGACATCTTTACTACAAAAAGATGCACATATTATTATTCTCGTTAAGGTCGATTTCTTTCAATCCTGCGCATGCGCAACCACAACGCAAGATGACCGACTTTCTACTAATTAATTGTTTTTCTCCGTTTTCTTTACTACAAAAAGATGTTCATGTTGTATCCTTACATCATGATGATATTTACGCTGACCGATTATTTCAATCGTACGCGTGCGCCGTCACTCCCCAAAATGGCCGACACCCCCACTCCCAAGATGGTCCACCCACGAGATTACCGACTTCTCTTACCCTTCACGCAAAATGACGGACCCGTAAAATGCCCGCACCCCACCTACAAGGTAACCGAATGCCCTCGCTTCATCCAAAAAATGGCCCACCCACAAAATGTTCGACTGCCTCCACTCCACCCAAAAAATGGCCGACTCCACCCACAAATTGGCCCACCTACAAAATGGCCGACTACCGTCACTCGGCGGGACCTAAGTTTGCTATCAGATCAGTGGAAATAGGTTTTGATGTCGTCACTTCCGGTCTTGATCCGTATAGCATAACTACTACTATATTTTATTAAATTATTGTTGTAACGAAAATTTGTAGTTTTAAATAAGGTAGTAGACAAATTTGAATGTTTGGATCTACGGTCGAATTAATTTTGGTTATAGTGCTTTATGAACGTATTCTGAACCGAGTTTAATGCATTATAGCGACATTTAATTTATTCATAGGTCCTTTTATGGCCGTTCGTTGGAAGTTGCATTGTTTGCAGCGATCAGGTAAGATACCTACACTCTCTGAAAATTCAACAGTAACTTGTGATTGCAGTAACGTAGCCCAATAAACTTTAAAATCGTAAATATTTTCATTTTCGGATAGACTTTGAATTCTGATCTCCAGCTCATTATTTCTCAACCAGGTCAAGTGGCGACCCCCCGATTTGTGACACTTTTACCTTCGTCTTGTGCAATCGGTACCTAATAACTTACTGAAAATCTAATCTTTCTGTGTCTACTAAACACGCAATCCTTTTAATTGGTAGTATAACTCTGTAAGTTCCATGTTATGGACGATATCTTTCGAAAGTACTTAGCACCATTTCGTTCCGTTATAAACTACAGCAACAAGTAGTAAGGGTATCAGACAAAATCAAAGACGGAGATAGGTGAAGCAAGAACAAAGAATGGGAAAAAATGGAGATAACTGAGAAGATAGCGTCAATGACAACGATCGCTTTAGTTGAAATAAACAAAAAGCCTTCTACAAAAGGAATCGTTGCAAATGATCAATATTACCAATTATTGCAAGCATATTACAAACTTTCAGAGTCGCGCTTAAACCCAATGAAATTTAGCTGGCATTCTTAGTATTTAGAACTTAATTATTTGTAGGGGTATTCGTGAAGAAGTGTGCAAAATAAATGAGAAACACCACAGTCAAAAATGTATGCACAAAAATAAAAATGAAATCGAAATGCAATCAACAGATACTATCATAGTGAGCATGCTTATTGGTCTATTATATTGTTCTGCAAACTTTAAGTCCAATAATGAAGATTAGAATGCCTCTTCGCTACGAATGTCACAGGTCATAATATTTTTAGAAGCAAAATTGCTTTGAAAAGATTATCGACCCCACTGACCTTCCTATGTTTTTGTGACTCGGTAACACTAAAGTTCTAGCTACGATATAGTAAAGTTAAACATATTAATAGTGTAACGTACTGGCAATTATACATATACAGTGTGAGACAGTCACCAAATCTTTTTCTTAATGGGCATCATGCCGGAAGAAGCTATCGAAACGCTGATACTATCAAGGAGATCTTATCCAGGAGATTGCAAACACTGTCCTCGGTTGGAGTTAAAAGTTGAAGCGCCTGTTTTCAACCGTACTACTGTAATCAAAGATTAGTAGAAACTGCAAGATCAAGAAAGCGACCCAGATGTGAGGTTACTATTAAAATAAGAAAGAAGGACCAGGTTGGGAGGAAGTCGCCTCATTTAATTCCGTTAGTAAAGCATATTCGTTTCAATGAGTTTCCTTGCTGGTTCAAGACGGTATTTTGAGAAGAGCACTTGAAAATGATGATATAACTTAAAGATGAATGCAGTTGGTGATTCCGAAAAATAGATTAGCGGAAGTTTTGAAACAACTGCATGATGGACTATCAGTGCATATGGGAGTAAAGAAAACTCTGGAAAATGTCTGTAAGCATTTTATTGAATAAACTGCAGGAATGATGTTAAGGAGTTGTTTTATAATGTGTAATATGCACTTCCGGGAATGATCAATTGGTGAGACAAAAAGCATCGATGAGGCAATATAATGTTGGTAGGTCATATGATAGAGTAGCAATTAATATAGTAGGTCCGTTTATGCAAACAAAAGCAAGAAATAAAGCTATCCTAGTTGCGATGGACTACTTTAGTAAATGGAGCGAAGTATACGTTCTACCAAATCATGAGGCAGTTACAGTTGCCGAGACCTTAGCGAAAGAACTATTTAGGCATTTTGGCCAGACGAACGAAGAACCTTTGTGTCAGCCTTATTCCAAAGTCTCTACCAGTTGTTGAAAATATACAGGACCGGAACAACTGCTCTTCATTTACAGTCACAAGGAATGATGGAACTCATGAATGAAAGAATTGGAAAATACGCGTTAAAAGTTATTTCAGACCATCGAAGATATCGGAACCAGTACTTATATCTGTTCAAGATGGCATATTGGTCAGCTGTAAATGAGAAGACAGGGAATATTTCAGCTGGAGTATTGTTTGGGCATGAAATTAGACTACCGTATGACTTGAAGCTTGGTAGCAAGCCTGAAGAACAGGAGGTTACTGGAAATGAATATGCTGAAAGTCTTCGAAAGAAACTAAATTCAATTCATGAGAGAGTTTGCAATAACATCCAGATTGCCAGTGATCGAATGAAATTTAACTATGATGCAAGTTTTAAAGCGTGAAGATTTCAACCCCATGGATTAGTTTGATTGAACTAGTCTTAGCGACGACGAGGTGTATCTTTCAAATTGCATATATTCTGGGAAGGTCCGCATAAAATTCTAAAACGGATCAACAATATAATCTATCGAATAATGAAATTTTCCAGAGGAAAACCTGAAGTAGTTCGCATGAATCGGTTGGCCTCATACGTAGGAAGGAGCACAGAACCAGGACAAATAGAATGGGGACACAGAGCGAACCACATTTTGTTTGAAAATGTAAAAGTCAGGGGCGGTGAACAGCTATTTGCTAAATTTGTGTCAACGCATTCTGGACCACACAAAGCTCGGTTACCTGTAAAGAATACAGAAATCTGTTTGATGCATCAAAGGACCGTCCCTTGGCTCATTGTGTCACTAAAGACGTCCGAATGTTCCATGGCATCGCAATTGAATTTAAAAAAAAAGATACAGCGGTAATGATCAGAATTTCGAAAGGCATGTCATCTGCTGCACCGTCACTGCCTTATCACTAAAGCCTTGTCTCGCCCGAGCCACGTTGTGAAGAATTGGGGAAGGCATTATTGGACCTAAGGAAACAAATTTGTACCGGTGTTAGTAGAAAATTAGCTATACCAAAGTGCGGTTAGGGTCTTGACCAGCTTAACTGGCGCGTGGTACATAACAAGGTAAAGGAAGTGTTTCGAGTCACCGGTGTCAAGATCCTGGTGTGTAGTTGGAATCAGAGGAACTCCAACAACGGCGAAATTTGTGGACTGCCATTTCTTCAAGAAATGAGGCTGTAGGTTTAGATCGCATTGCAGATTCCGGCATTGTTACGTGTTGTAACTGTCTTAAAGAGGGTGCAGTGTAACAAAATTAGAGTTGACAATAATTTTGTAGAAAATTCCGAAATATTCCAGAAGGATTTATAGAATTAAAATAAATGTAATCACGAATGGCTCATTACTGCAACTAATCCTTAAATAAATTCAAGGTCACAGTAATGAGTCATGATATTGAAATTTATGACATCAGCTTTCTGTGTAATTTATTCTACTATATTATTCCTGAATGTACAAAAATATCAGCTTTCTATATAAATGGCAGCTCGAATTTCTTTAGTTTGGTTTTTCTAAGAAGTTTGTCTGGTTAAGGAGTAGTTACAAATTAATATAAATGTAAATGTTTATTCCTAGTGTACTGTACAATAAATATGAAGTTGAATATGTGGAAATAGATAATTATGAATTAATGAAGATAAATAAAGACTTTTAAAAAAATTAATTGGTTTCGTTACAGAAGGACGATGCCGCCATTTAAATGTTAAGTTTCGCTTTGGTCGTATCGTTTTGCTTTTGCATGTGAATTTATCTTTAAGAAACCGCATTATTTATATATCGAGGGTCAGTTCTATTAAAAAAATCCATTAGGATTCGGATAATTTTGTGTTGTCTTTTACTCTAATTTTTTTCCTTCGGGCACGAAGCCATCACAATAGTTTTGCTGTAAAATGTCTTTTACGTGGCAGAAAGCACTCAAATTAACGATGTTGGATCTTCATCCTGTCAGCGCACCCCTATAGTCATTCTTCAGCTCCGTCATGGTTTACCCGAACCTCGAGGGTTATCAGCCTGCTTGCCGACTTTGTGGAAGCCACGTGCTTGAGCCCATAAGCTACTGCCCTAAGATACATTTCTAGAAAAACTTAAGGTCAAATGAACTTTTACATATACTTTCGTCGATGCACAAGGACATCCTGTAATAAAAAATGGCTATATATTGTTACTTCAGCTTCGAGAATGCCATTAATATATTTAAGAATTTATTTTAAATCGCCGCTAAATTGTTCATGCTAATTTCTTCCAGGAATAGCTAGGTAATATTGATAATGTCTTTAATTATCATACACTTTAAGATTTACTGTAACATTATGTTTTAATTTCTTAATTTAACTAAGGGAATTTTGTACCCTGCTGTGAAGGTAAAACATCTGGTAATTAATCATTCTTTGCTAAATTATTAAATTTTACATTCTACAGGCCGTGAAATGCTATACATACAGGCGTTTTTTCGGCAATTGCGTACTACGCCATTCCTTATATTGTATTTTAAGTTTATTAGTCTAATTAAATGCATTTACAATTTATTATTTATTATTTCGTCAAATCCGTGTATTATAGCAGAGCAGTATTTTACTTTATGCGTATACGCAGTGTTTACACTTGTTAACCACAAAGCTTCACGCACGTTAGGTTTAGCCGCAACCAAACGCATAGCGGTTGTTGCCAACGATTCCATGCATTCTATTTTCTTTCACTTTCACTTTGTTGAATTATGTTATCAGGTGAATAAGTACAGTTTACCTTAATCGCATTATTTTATTTAAATATATGAATAACTTTTACTTTCACCAGTAATTTATTGTCGTTCATTTAGGTATAGTCCAGTTCCGAATCGTTGTTGACGGTTTCGGTCAGATTTAAACTCTACAGTGACGTGCACCTGTTTAATTTGTTTTTTATTAAACCATCTGGCATCTTTATTTTCTCTAGTGATTATCGACCGTATAAGTAATGCGCGGTAGATTCAGCCAAAATTGCTGATCCACGCCCACTCCCGGAAACAACATAGCCCAAAACATTGAAATAAAATTATTTACGTGAATTCATGCGGCATTTTAGAATGTCGCAGGCCTATAAAGTTGCATTTCAAAAATCTTGCTATAATTCTCACTTATAGCTCGTATCTTGGAATATAATGTTTATTTTCCAATTTTCAGTAAAAATGTTTTATCTCTACATTTTTGCTTTATTATTATGATATATAAAATAAAGTCACACTATGTTATGTTTTTACAGCTACCATATTTTTGCTTGATAGTTTTCACTTCATGTACATTTTTTTAAAGTTAATATACAATGTGAAGTAGTTAAGTAAACACTAAACTATTAATTGTTAAATTAACATTTAAAAGATTTATATTACATTTGTAAAAGTAATTGCATCTCTGAGAACCCCAAGGTATTAGTTGTGTTAAAATGTTCTCAAGTCATTAATTAAGAGTTGCAGCAATCATTGCGGTGTTGTAGAAGGAAAGCGAGGTTAGACGGTGGTTAACTATTTAGGCGACTTCTGCTGTATAATTTCTAAATGTTGTGTACATCTTGCGGTAATACCTTTTTTCTCATCTTGAACAACTTTTATTGGTAGATAATTAAGTCGTCCGCTAAAAATTTGGTACTTACTTCTCAATTTCTTTATCTCAGGCAGCACTTTTTTGTAAGCTTGCAAAAATAACGACATAAGTGATCAATTTAACTGTTATAAATTTTGATAACTTCTGCTTTAGTTTCATTGTTCGTTTTTTCAGACCTTTTCTATAAAAATAAGAATTTTCTAGATGCATTGCCGTTCCCCAAAAAAAGCTAACTTGTTCTACTATCTGAAAGATTTTCAGGAAAAATGCCTTGGACGATTTATTAACTACAGACAAATCACAACTAGACGAATATTAACTAAAGAAAGACAACAAAAGTAAGGAAAACATGAGTCTAAAAAAGGGACATCAATGTTATGGTAACTTTATTGTTCAGGGTATGCTGCTGTAGTTGTAACTAAGAATCCTTTTCAGCTAAGAATGTTATTTAGGCATGGATGGAGGCAATAATGAGTTTGGAAGAGTAGCAGCATTCAAAACTTGAATCAGAGCAATCGGTTCCGAGGATCAAACCCTGCACCCCCCGATTGCTACCCTTAACGTTATTCATTACTAGGGGGCGGAATATATGCAAAGTGCATATATACTGTGCCTTCATTTAATCCCGAACCCCACGTGACCAAAATTGATAGGCAACCAAACTTACACGTTGCCGAATATTAACAACAAATTCCCT
>JAHWXV010026239.1:0-10450 GCA_024586415.1 Phrixothrix hirtus
CACACACACACACACACACACACACACACATATATATATATATATATATATATATATATATATATATGTGTGTGTGTGTGTGTGTGTGTGTGTGTGTGTGCGTGTGTGTGCGTGTGTGTGTGTGTGTGTGTGTGTGTGTGTGTGCGCGCGCGCGTGTGTGTGTAACCAAAGCCCTGTCCACGGATCGGATTCAAAGATTAATGTCAAGGCGTAAGTTTGATATTAGCAGCTAAGTAGTCTTACCCTTCTAATGAATGCATTATTTTATTACAGATCTGCACGTAATGAAAGGTATACCGTAAGCTATTTAAAAAAAATAAATTACTCCCTATCGAATGTTTGAAGCAAGTAAATAAGGAAATTAACAGTTCATGACGCCAACCATTTGTCAGATCTTGCTGTTTTTTTTTGGCAACATCAAATAGGATAAGCAATATTAAGCACCATGTACAATAACAGTTAATATAATTTTAGTTGAACAAGTATTCATTAAAGTAATGTAGAAGCCAATTCTATAAAAGAAAGATAAAGTTAAAATAAAAATCTATTTGAATATACCTCGTATTTTACGTCTGGAATATTTCCTAGAAACTTTATTACAAATATGGCCTTAAAAATTAAGTATAAGACTTCATCAGTAAAATTATTTTAAACTACAAAGTAACAGATCTTACGTCAGAAATTTAAAAAGAAAGCTGTTCAAAGGTATATAAAATTACGTATCGATGGCAAATAAGGTTACAGCTTGTTCAATACAAAAATATAAAGTTATGCACACAAAAAAATTAATGGGTATGGTAATATTTAACCCTTAAGGAATAATTAACTGGGCTACATTTCAACTAGTGTAAAGATATGTTTTCGACGCTATGAAGGTTGGTGATATGACCTCATAGTTAGGGGAATATACGAGTGATCCCGTAAGAAAGATTATGAAGCAAGGGATAGTAGTTGTAAAGATACGCATAAGATAGGTGGTGTTATGAAGTAATCAGTTTCGTTCGGAGTGCCTTGTTTGTTTTAGGAAAATAAAGTTGCTCCTTTTGAAGTTCTAGCGTACCTGCCATTGCATTAAACATTGAGGTAAAAATTCTAAATTATTTTGGAATAATCAATTCAATACAAAAGCGCCCAAAGTCCACTTAAGTATCATCCTACCCAGTTATCAATCCGAAAATTAAAGGTTAAGGAACGTCTTCCAAGTAAAGAGCGTTATTCCACCTGTAAGTGTCTACTGTCTTTTTGTTTACTCTATACCTGGTAAAGAAGGGCAACATTTTATCTGCCTGCACCTCCAGATAATTGCTACCGTTGCTGAACAACCCAGATTTCTTGGAAAGTAACGTAAATTTAGATAAAGGACGCTGCTGTCCGTTTGATGTAATTATGAAATGAAGAATTACCGACTTTGAGTAAACGTATATGTATTGGGTTAAAATTAATTCATCTTGAAACTCAAAATTTGTATTCTTAATTGCTAAAGAAAATCCTTAACATTGAACTTACTGTTTGTACCTTAAGTTACTTTTGTAACTATTATCATATTTATTGGATATCCACAAAATCTATTGCCTATGCATATTTTAAATATTGTTGACTGTCGTTATCGCAATTAAGATTATTTTTTTTACCTGTTAGCTTCAAAAAATTACTTCCAGCTGTATAAACAAATAGGATTTTATTAAATACACAATTTCAAATCTCGATTCCGTTAGCCAATGTTTCTTTTGTTCCCAGAATTTAAGTCATGTTGAACCTCTTAGGTAATTATTGAATTTGTGTTTATAGTGTGAGCCTTATCGTGCGGAGTTAATTATATAATGGTGTCCTTCTGCTTAATTTTCGTTATTATTTCACCAACATAAGCTCTACTTTTAAGCGTAATTATACAATGCGCGTACAATAAGTTAAAGAGAAATTCAGTAATTTTCCGTAACAATAGTCCTAAAGCACTTACTTCTAAGTAAATATAACACTTTCCTGAAAGTCTAAAGTTCAGTTAGCTTAATTTTTAACAATATATAGCGTCTTCAGTTCTAAAACCTGCCCTTGCCTATTCCATTTGAGGAAAATTGCGCTCTAAATTTTGCAAATAACGCAAAATAATTCTTAAAGCTAGTAAACGTTTTGCATTGATTCTTATATACAGGAACTGTCATAAATAGTGAGCACCTTTACTTTAGTATAGCTTCTATTTCAGCTTTTGATCCCGTATCGGCAGTACCATTAAAGTGCCTGTCTCCACTCCTAAGGTAGGTCACTAACATCTTGACATACAGGGTGTTTCACAAAAATCACCTGGTAGCAGTTTCGACTTCACTACAGTGGTGCCCACCTTCTACCGATTTTTCTTGATCTAACAGTGTTTAGCCTCGCAAGTACCGACAGACCACGCCTCGATCCACTGTAGCTTTGACAGCCGTGGTTAAACACTCGTGATTAGTTTTTTTAAATTTCCACATACGTTTTTGTCAGTCTAACCTGTGCCACTGTCAAGCCACAAATTACAGATAAAGACCTTTCCATTATTGATAAAAATGCTACATTAGGTATTCGGTTATTTTTATTATTTGAAAAACTTTAACACTTTATTTTGTGACTCGCAATTTCTGTACCAAACCGAGCGTGCTTCTAGATAAATTGTATGATGTGAAATTGAACCAGAAACAGAAGGGGCTTTAATTCCGTTTTTGAATTAATTATTAAGAAAATAAAATTTTACTTAGATCTATATTGTTTCATATTTAACATGTGATTTAGGCTGCCTAACTCTCAGGCGCCTAAGTTTTAAAATTTTTTATTAACTTCTTGAGATGAATAACCACACAAAAAAATACTTTTCTATCATTCCAATAAGAACTAGAATTAAGCAGGGCTATTATGTCAATGTACATTCTGGTTGTAAACAATCGATATCCCTATTGGCTGGGTTTCCAAAAAGCAAATAAGAATTGAAAGGCGGTTGTAATGTATATAGAGAATGATCTGTGTATAACAAAATATTTGCTTTAGTAATTTCAGCTTCCATTAAAGTAAGCGAATATCGTCTTCCTCTTATAACCGCTTATTGTCTATTAGAAGAGGTTTTATTCGTGCATCAATTCAAATTTAATTAACACCATACAAGACTGCCTTATTCTATTAAAACGTATATACATTAAATTGTAGTATTATCAAACTACGACTACTAGCACAAGTTTATATACTCTATGTTATACTAATCATATATAACATATTTTAACACACGGTTATTTTCCGGGTTACCTTTTTTTGTTGAAATCTATTTTTGTTAACATATTAACTAATTTCGTTCGATTTAATTTATTTGTAAGGAAATTACACTTCTCTAGTTAATCACATATTATTTTTTTTATTACCGAACTATCAATAATCCCATTTAAATTCGTTTTATAAATAATCTAAATGAACTGAAAAAATTTCTGTATATGGCATTACATATCATTACTAACCTGTTTTATTAAAATCTAAATTTTTTTGAACAAACCATGTATGTTAAATTTATTTTAAATATACGTCGTTTGTTTTCTATTATAAAAACCAATTTAAGGTTACTGTTCTTCTTCTTAAATTAATTCTTTAGGTTTGTATTCGAATAGGAATTCAGATAGTGCATCCTGAATCAATGCTTAGTCAGAGGAGAACGAGCCGAAGCCGCAATAGATTGACACTTCCTCACGAGCTTATAAAAAGTACACCCATGGCTGTTTCGCATTGGTTTTATCTTTTATAACTGTCGTTATAAAAGCAAAAACTGAAGAAAATTATGATTGGATTCAGTAGTGTTGCGATTTTATTATTTTATGTACTTTTGTTATGTACTGGTCAAATGCTTAGCATTACTAGGGTAGGGTAGTGATTTTTTAGTGTCGTTATACTCCTAGGGGTGTATAATTGTATGATTCTGGATTTGCTTCCACAGAAAGATATGAATTTTGGAAATATTTAATTTTAGTCAGAAAAGTGCAAGCATAAAATTTTATATATTTTCTTTTTATTTCTGATAACGTGTTGTTTCTAAGATGGTGTATCTTAGTTTGGAGAGATTCTATTAAATATTTGAGCTTGAGCTTGTCGTCGACAACGTTTATGTATTGGCGCATGTCTTCGAACATGATTTATGAATTGCAGCACTAATGATCTTTCAGTTTTTGCTCCATAACTTAGGACAAAATCCATAATCATAATTGCCCTTTGGAATAACGACGGTCGCAAGTTATAGTCATGCAGACTTCTCTAGCTTTCAAAATTGGGTGTTTTTAAAAATGTAATCATTATTGGGGATGTTATTTGATATTTATGTTTTGAGCGAAAATATTTATTAACTTTAATTTTTATATAATTCGGGAATTTGTTGTTTTGTTCTTGCTTAGATTATTACAATTTTTATAAATTAACCGTTGGTTACCCAATTAGGTTAACTAATTGTAAATCAATATTAATTAATTTTTTAATTAGTTGTTCGTATATCTTGGAAATAGCTATTAATTCATTGTATTATTAAATATTGCTCTTCAACGAAATTAATATACCTTTTAAAATACAATTTCGTTCACGAGTGTTATTCTCTTCCTTTTGTAAGGGCCGTCCTTACTAGACTCGTTGAGACACTGTTTAGTTGTGAAATCGAATATAGGCAGCCGGAGCAGCCATCTGTCCGGTATCTAGCAAAGCAATAGACTACCTTAGCTACTAAAACGGACCAATGTCGTACTGAATGTTTGGCATTATTTTGAATTTGTGTTTATCAGATTGTTCAATTATCAAGTACTTACTATACCAGTAATTGTTAAGAATTGTAATTCAAATAATTTTTGATTTTACAAACTTTGTTTAAAAAAGGGTATCTTTCAAAACAGTTCTTCCGGACTAAACAGTAAATGCAAGTTGTGTTCTATAAAATTTCATCATTTTTGTTATGGTTGACATCCGTCTTATTACTTTATAAGGATGGCGTCCAACGACTCAAGTTCTAATTTCTGTTAAAGCCTAATCCCACTTCCCTGAACATTTTCTTATAGAAATAGCTACCTTTATGGGCATTAAAGTAACCGCTTCATTAAATTAAATTAATTTTGTTTTTTTTAATTTTTGTTACATTAGAAGTTGGGGTGAAACGTTACAATTACCTACCACTTCACCTTATTTAATTATGGCTTTTATTGAGAAGGTTACATTCGGCGTTACCTTTATACCTTCACCATTAAAAGAAAAATGCCGCCTTTACAATATATATAAATATATATATATACACTGTGTCCCAAATTGGGGCTCCATGTATTGCTATCTCGGCTAATATTAGATGTAGAGAGTCGGTTGTATAGGCAATGGTTTAGAAAATTTTATGAGAAATTTGACGGTTCCTTCAAATTTGATCCAGCTTTGGCCGTTTGCGAATTAATCCAAGAAAACCAAAATCGTGCGGTTTCTAAATTGCCCCCTATCTTACGAATTTGAATTATGGCATCATTTTAACTTGAACATTGTTCAGGCACTTTTTAACGTTTTTTTTTGCAGCGGCACTAAAAAGAAATAAATATCGTATTTTGTTTTTGATATATTAACTATATATTCTTTGTTTCATGTTTCATGCAGTATTGCTTTTTACACCATTCGATAGTTCTTGTAATTCTCTTTATAGTGGTTTATAACATCATGTCATTATCTTTTCTTAAAAGTTCAAAAATTAGAAAATTTGTTTTTTGATAGTAGGCTGAGGACCAGTGAATCCCTGAATTTGATCATTTCCTATTTATATAACTCACATATAAAACAAATACTTAGCACAAATTGAAAACTTAATAAACAAAACTTTAACAACAAAGGAATTACGTACAGTTTTCTATATCTAATATTCCTGTTAAATAACTCTCTAATTTTGCAGTTACTTTGTCTTAGCAAATTAAAAATTACGTTTTTACATGAGTAACTAGTTATTATATTTTTGTAAATCTCGTCAAATGTAGAAACCTTACCTATCTGTAATTAAATATTGTACTAATACCAATGCTATTTTTCATCTACTGACTTAAATTCGTTCATAATTTCTTATAAAATAGTTAAAATTACCTTCGATTGATTTTTTAAATTTATTATCGTGGTTTTTCTTGTAATAAAGGCATTCGTATTTTGTGCCTTCACAATTAGCAATTATTGTTTAGTAATCTGTAACTTGTACGTTAAAGGCTGATAATAACTATTTTAGGTGCATTCTAAAAATTTTGAAAGCAGGTCATGGAAACAAAGTTACCTATCAAACGCATAAAATTCTAAGTCCTTTGTATCGTGTGCTTGTAATTATTTCTTCACTGTTTGTGTCGTTTTTAGTACCTGATTTTGTTGTTTTCTCAATTCTATTGTCATTTATCGCATTTTTGTATCTGTTAAGATTAGTTTTGGATAATGGCAAAAAAATTTTCTAATGAAGGAAGACTAGACATGGTAGACATTTATTTACAATCTCGTAGAAATGCTTCTAGAGAGTCAAAAATGCATCAGGATAAATTCGCAGAGTGTAATCAACCAAATTCTAGATATTTTAGAACACTTATAGTTAATTTATTAACTTTTGGTAGGTTCAATGAGACTAGGAACCATAAATATAATGTACAAAACCAACAGCGGACTATTGCAGTTTTAGAATACACTACCGAAAATTCTACTACATCAGTTCGTAAAATGGCAAACGAAGCAGCTATGCATAAGACGACAGTTCATCGACTATTAAGAGCTAATGAATACCATACTTGCAAGCCTACAACTGTACAAGGTTTAGTTCCAAATGGCTACTAAAGGAGTACAGCATTCTCTGAGTAGTATGTTCAAAAATGACGCGAAGATCCCAATGTTTCGAATAAAGTTATATGGACTGACGAAACGAGATTGAAAAATTATGGAATATTTAAAAGATATAAGACTCATTATTGAAGTGTGGAAAATCATCACAATACTAGTCAGAGGAGATTCTAAACGAAATTTGGGTTCAATTTTTGTTGTGGTGTAATAGGTAAACTTAAATTTGTAATGGTTTGGTAGGGCAATAATAATTTTAAGGTACAGTTTTCTAAGAAACTAATTAATTGAGCCATTTATTTTTAATTATAATTAAAACAGGGAACCATATCAATTAGAAAAGTTGTCGGAAATTTAACTGAAACTTGGTTTATGCACGATGTATACTCAGCTCATAATCGTGGCATAATTAATAATTATTTAAAGGGAATATTTCATAATAAAATCATCGCCAACAATGGAGAAATTTTATGGCCAGCAAAGCCGCTACTTGATTTTTTTGTATTATTTGTTTAAAGCTTCAGAAGATGTAACAATTTTGGAAGAATGAGTGAGGAATACTTTTGGAGCTATTAACAGAATTACTTTAATGAGAGTGGTAAATGCTGTTCAAGTCTATTGTCAACAGTGTACTGAGCAGACAGGTGGACATATGCAGCAATTTCTTTAATACGAGTCTCAGCTGTATAATTAATGAAATTGTGTTTTGCGCTCCTATGTTGTTAAAATTTTGTTTACTGAGTTATAAATTTGTGATAAGTATTTGTTTTGTACGTGAGTTGCATAAATAGAAAAATGATCAAATTCAGGAATCCACTAGTCCTCAGCCTACTATCGAAAAAACAATTTTTCTAATTTTTGAACTTTTGAGAGAAGATAATAACATGGTGTTATGCATCATTGGAAAGATAATTAAAAGTACCATCGAATGGTGTAAAAGAACGGTATGGCATCCGTATGAAATAAAAGAGTCATAGTATATTAAAGAAAGACAATATTTGCTTCATTAAAAAGTGTCTGAACAATGTCCAAGTTAAAATGATGTCATAATTCAAATTAACGAGAAAGGGGGAATTTAGAAACCGTACGATTTTAGTTTTTTTCTGGACTAGTTCGAGAACTGCAAAAAATTTCTCATAAAATCCTCTAAAACACTGCCTATCTAACCAACTCACTATCTCTAATATTAACCGAGACAGCAATACATGCATCACCAATCTTGGAACACATACAGCATTAATTAACTACAATACATAGATATGCAGATTAACTTCTTGCAACGTTAATATGACGAAAATTGGCATAGTACTTAAAAGTACAACAAAACATGTGGATAGTGATATATCCTTAGACTAGCAACGGAACCTCGCTAAATGAGAATTCCCGATTTTGGAAACTAAGCACATATACTATAGACTAAAGTAATCGACATGTATTGTTTTTATCGGCAACAGAAACCATTTTTGGCAGAAATCGGCTCTCAAAATTGGAGCGAAAGTTCGTTTTCTAGAAATATTTCAAAAACAAGCTCAAATGGAAAAAAACATGCAATCGGCCCTATCGTATATTGACCAAGATCTTTCCATTAATGGAGATGCGATACCAGTGGCGTACTAAATGAAGTATAGTATACGTTTAATATATATCAGCTAATAGAAAATCTGATGAGAAATAAGAATGTACTATAAAAATCCATCTAAGTTAGGCGTTTTTGAAGACGTTTATGCCTCAACGTGTAAGCGATGTACAAAAACAAACGTTTTCTTTGTAGCCCGCAGGATCTAGGATAATAAAGTACACTAAATCCGTCTATTCAACAAATATATTGCTATGGAATACGAACGGAATGAACCTACGAGCTACAATTACCTGGTATAGTTATGTATTTAAACTACGTATAAGGCAATCTGACAAAGTTAAATTAAGTTTTTTCCAACTTGGATTCTAAAATCTTTATAAATTATTCCAAAAAATAATTTATGAGTTATGAGTTAGCTCATAAAAACACCAAACCTTTAAGTACTGCAAAATGCTCAACTATAACAATTTTTTTGCGTAACACCCTGTATAATATTATTTCATAAAACAGACGCCAAACAAATGACACTGGTGATGTAAATGCATAATGATTCACTATTTGTAATATTATAACGATGGAATGCTTTGTTGAGCTGAAAATTGAAGTTGAGTTAATTTTTTCTCTTGATTATTTTAAAAAATGGGACTCATATTGTTAAATACCAAATAATTGTATTTCTCAGAGTTAACTGATGTTCGATCATCCTATAAGGCATAAGTTGACCGGTTAAAAAATAAAAAAAAATTGTGTGAGACAACACACGACTTTTTCTTACACACTTTAAATTTATTTTGAATTTATTGACGTGACTTTTCTATACACCTAAATTGCAAACTCTAAAATTAATTTAAAAGCATAAATAATTCATCCATTCATTATTTCCTTTCTTAATGTACTAAGAGCTTTATAATTAAATTTTGAGTTGATTTAAAGCAAAAATAACTTATAGATTGTAACAAAAGTAATTAAGTATATAAATAATGCACACAAATCATTAAGATATTAATTTATTTTTATTTTGAGGACAATAATTGGAACGGCCACCCATACAAGTTACTCGCCAAACAACACTCTAGAGTTTTTCGTAATAACTCACTTCAACAAATTTTCTCAGAGAAACCAATTGGTTCACGTAATATAACATTACAGGTGCTAGAAACTCGGAGAGCTTAAACAAAAGCGTTAGAACCGTTTTCGATAAAATTGCAAAAAACCTAAAAATCACAAGAATAAAGTGGCACTTCAAGTCATTCGATTTTAACTAAATTCCTATACAAAAGTGCTAAGAAAGTAATAAACTGGCATATAAAATTTCACTTTTCTACAACGTTTAGTTTTCGAGCTATCGTGTCCACATGCGTACACATACACATACGCACACGCACGCGAATGAGCAAATGCACGCGCGTACGTACACGCAAACGTGGTCGTACACACGCCGCACAAGTACACTAACAAGCACAAGTGCACGCAACCCGCTCGCGCACCCACTCGCGCACGCGCACGCGCATTCACTCACTCACGCATACACTTGCGCATGCATGCACACACGCACATACACATACACCCACTTGCACGTGGACGCGCACGCACTCGCACACGCACACGCACACGCACACGCACACGCACACGCACATCCACACGCAAACCAACACTCACACGCATACACACATATCATACTCACACACACATACCACACACAGACACACACGCACGCGCGCACGCATGCACGCACGCACGCACCTACTCACGCGCACTTGCACAAACGCATAAACACGCTCACACGCGCGCCCACGCACGCACACAAACACGCACATCCACATGCCCACGCACACGCACACGCACACTTGCGCGCAAACGCACAGACAGAGGACACGCACACGCACACGCACACACACGCACGCGCATACACACACGCACCCACACGCGCACACGCACACCCAGCCACACGTACACACACGCGTATAGACGCACACACACACATACACACACATACACACACATACACACACACACACACACACACACACACACACACACACACACACACACACACACACA
>JAHWXV010026244.1:0-15520 GCA_024586415.1 Phrixothrix hirtus
TTTAATGCGTAAATGCGTATTTATTTGGGAGTTCACGTGCTCTTGTGCACTTATTAAGGAACCGCCGCTGCAGATATTGTGACACTAGGAAATAGCAAATAATCAAATGTAATAAGCCGAACATCCACATTGCTATGCAAAAACTTTGGACAGTGATCTTACTAGCAGTAGTAACAGGCCATCATACTCGTTAAATCCCGCTCGAATTCGTCATTCTTGATCGATATGTAGCTTTTGTTGCCCAAAACTCTGTAGTATGCACAATGTTCTATGAACTACTGTTGACATTGTTTAAAAATAAATTTTTCTTGGATTTTCTGTTCATGCTGCTTTTCCATCTTCTATGAATAAATGTTGACATTGTTTAAATGCAAGTTTATTTTTTATCTGCATCATTAACTACTAATTGTGCTATAACCTATAGTTGAGCATTATATTCCTGAATTAGTGGATATAATTGGCGTATTAATTTTAACTTGATAATAGAAAGGGAACATGCATCTAAAGTTTAAAAGGCTTTAAAAGACCTATTGATCACAGAAAGTGCCAATTATTGTAAAGTATATAAAGTATGTAAAGTATATCGGAAAACAGCAAGCGTATCATTTACATTAAACGTTTGAAAATGAAACTTGTGACACTTGCCTAGCAACGGATGCATTTTATTTAAATTAAGTGAAATTAACAAATACAAAAATTCTATTTCAAACAAAATACCTGTAAACAGTCATACACTTGCTCGAACACGAAGAAGTGGACAAACTTTTAAGGATAATACGTCATATTTAAATCGAATATACATTATGTGTTAAACCACATGACTTAATTGAGTTACGTGATTTTATCGCACAGAATTTCATGATCTGGAAGACATAATTGCCGAGCCTTTGTCCAATTCTGTATGATAAATCAAACTATGTAAACATAAAAAGGTGTCTTAATCTAAAGAAGGTGTGGTAATCTAGATATGGGCGGTTAAGTTATTCAACTTCTAAAAGTTATATAGCACTAGTAATTATGATTATTTATTAATAAACAATTATAAAATGTCGGTTGGTTTTTCCACTTCTATGTATTTTCAAAAAAAATTGTTATCAGATATCTAAAGCTTAAATGTAGTTGGCATAAACCTAATTAACTAGAAGCAAAATTAATACAATAAAGGCAAATAAACAAAATTTGAGCTTAAAAATTTTGTTGTAATATTTGTAAAAGCAAAAACTTAATAAAATTATCATGGACGTACTTTTTATTACAATTATTGGTTAATTCAAGTTGCATTAAATTGATATTACACATTTATAGTAAGTACACATATGCATAAGAAATTATAGTAGATTTAGGTTAAATTTCTTGGTTTATAATTAACAATTTTAATAAAACGAACCCGACCGTCAATTAATTGACCGGGCAAGTAATTTTCGCATATAAATGGCGCATTAGGAATTTGTAGTTTTGAATTACCTAGTACAAAATAACTACAGATAGAGAGAGAGGGAGAGAGAGAGAGAACAACATGGAGAGGGCAATAAACAATATAATCAACGGAAGTCATGCATTTTTCAAGGCGTGTCCGAGATCAGTAGATATAACAATAATTGCAACTATTTGACTGTGCTAACAGATCCAGAAATGTTATTGGATTCGTTGTTATTGAACTATGTTATTAAAATGCAAAACAAACAAAACTGTTATAATAAATGCTAGAATTTCATTTCTGTAAATGTAAATTGCAGGCAAGCATGTATTCGTTTCCTCAAATTTTCCCATGCGTTATTTCAAAAATCTGGAGGGATTACTTCCATTTATTCGGTAATTATGCTTTTCAATTGGTGGAGGTTTTGCGGATTATTCAAATACGCACGATTTTTCAGATGACAGAACACATCCGACTTATTTATGCTTATTTATTTATTTATTTATACAACCTTAAATATATTACTAGTCCTTGACAGTAAACATGGGCACTAGTTGCTTGTGTGCAATGCCTGAAGTGATTGCGACGGCGATGATGAGTCGTTTCATGATGGACCCCATACTAGTATCTAGACAAGAATGAATTGGGTACCGTTTGATAAGCAGTTGGGTGCTTAGTAACCAGTTAAATACTTATTTGAAGAATTTATAAAGGTATGCGAGTTATCGTTATTGCTAGGATACATAAATGCATAGTTGAAACTTTGCTTAGACATACAAGTTTCAGCAATGTCTCAATACCTTGACACAATACCATATGATATTCTCAAATCTAAAAGTTGAGCTGAACATATTCTTTTCCTTAATAGCAATGTATTACGTAGAATTAAAAATATTTAACTTTCTATCTATACAGTTTGTCAAACGGGACACGTCTAGAGTTTGAATGTAACTGTTCCTTATTTGTAATTTACTTATAAAGGTTTTTACAGAGCATAAAATGCCTCCGCATGCTTTTAAAATCTATTCAGACAGGTATCATGTATTTGCAGCCATTTTAAATCACCACGTTTATTTGCAGTCATGCTAGAACAAAAATACAGCAACGTTTACATATTTTTAATTTTACAAAAATTCACTATTCTTACATGTATTATTATATAAAAAAGCTAAACGTCTAATGAAACACTTGTGAAAGTGTCTTCTGCTTGTTATTTTTACCCCACAAAAAGTATGGAAATCCATTCTCAAGTTACAGTATCAATGCCGCTTGCTACAAAGTAACCCTTGTCATCACGAGATGCACATGCAATTTGACTTTGTTGAGTTGTGTAAATTTTATTCAGTACAGTCTAAAAACGTCCTTTTTCCGCATAGAATAAATATTATTATGTAATCAGCGAATGTAACCGTTGAAAGTGATTTCACTTTAAATTTTTTGGACTAATCCTTTGAACTTGTGAATTTTATCTCTAGCGTTAACCTTTATTAAATACATTTTAAACTTGAGCCCCACAAACTATGTAAAAATGAAATCCCCTCTCACTACTAATCAACCTTATGACTTTACAATTTACACAGGGTACGTTCAATGGGTTTTTTGAGGAAAAATCGGAGGTATCAAAGCGGTCTAGATTTTGTTTCATTAATTCATAGACACCGATATTGAGTTTCATAGATATGGGGATCAGTGTCCGTACAAATATGGTTCATGTTATTGGAGGAGAGCTCAAAACTATACACATAGGCTTTAATATTATCTAAACTCCCCATGCCTCCGACTACAAGTTTGTTGAACTGAATTCTTGTTTTACTTAACTTAATTTCATGAAATACTCATAGAAAATTGTTCGGCTATGGAAAATGTTTAAGGATAGCTACCTTTTAGCATCGTGGCGTGCATTCCCTTCCATACTACGGTATTTTTTATATTATCTTATCAAATATCGCTTTGTTCTTTAGCTGGTGGAGTATTTTCTGGAAACCATTCGTCACAACTGCATAATCGTAGTGTTTATATCAGCATACGACTTTAAACAAGTTGAAAACTGTACTTATTTTGCTTAACTCTAAAACGCCGATGAAGCTCTGTTTTAAATTCAAATAATAGATAAGGCAGCAATTTTTACGATAAAGGGTCATCATAAACATAGTTGAAAATGTGAAAGCCGAAGACATTAAGGGGCGAAGCGTAGCATTTGGAGCGCTGGAAATTCTACTTGGATACTTTAAGATAACTTCGAATATGTAGTCACTGTAATAGTCCTCTGGGATTCTAAAAATGTTTAATTATTTTTCTTAGAGCATAATTAAATTTAAGCCTCTTGGTAATTAATGGTTATTCAATTACATTTATGGCGTAAGTAGGCATATAAAGTTGATTGTTGTCTTATTGCTCACATGTATAATTTATCTTCTGTCATCAAACATGTGCAGTTAACTGTTTCCCAATCCATCACTTAAATTTAGAGATTGACTACAGGCACATTTGAGTAATAATCTTCCGCCTCCAAAGAGACCTGACCGATGGTCAGCAATTAAATTTTCTGGGAATAGTGCATATATGTACATAACAATAACTCGTTAGTATACATAATAATACCCATTTCCACAGTTCTCAGTTATCTATAGGTTATCTTGATCATAATTAATAATTATCTAATTAATTTATGGCTCAAACAAATGTGATTACATAGTCTATTGTGCGTATACATAAAAATTACTAAAAAAGCCAGTGGGCAGTTATTAAACGGTCATCTTAAGCAGTCTCGGTTGCCTAATCAAATTTATAGCTCAAGTACGTGTAATTACATAAAGTTCATTACACATATGCATAACAGTTACACATTACGCTAGTACACAGTTACATGGCGGCCGTCTCGACCAGCGAACGGCTGCCTAATTAAATTTATAACTCTATTACATATAATTTTATAAATTCTGTTGCACATATGAATAACAGCTACTCATTACGATGTTACACAGTTACCTAGGGGCCATTTTAATCACGGGATAGTTACACAATTAAATTTATACTCCAGTTACATGTAATTACATAAAGTCCATTGCGAATATGCGTTAAAATTACTCATTACGCTAGTACACCGTTAAACAGCTGTTACTTTGACAAACCATCCAGGGGCGCTTATTTCGCACACGAACAACACCTATATACCGAACAATGCACTATGAAAATTCTACGTATGTTCTACGACGCTTCAGTATCAACAGTACATACAATCCCTATCTAAACAGCTTGGTCAAAGGTCAACAGCTATATATAGTTCTGCCGGTTTAATCTGAAGATATCCGAGTAGCTCCGTCGGTTTGGTACGCGCTACTTCTGGTCAAACTTAAGGTTTGTATCTTTAAGTACACTTAAAATAGAAAATGTGTATGAATTTTTACAGCTTATCTAAAAGGCCAAATTAAAACTCATATAAGTATAAGTTTAATGAGAATACCATAAAAAATTTTAACGAAAATTACCCATAATGTATTAAATAATCTAAACCTTTTTCACTAAATTGTTAGAAAAAAAAACATAAACCTAATGCTATTTAGAAATTTCATTGGGTTTTTGTAAAAATGCGCAATAAATGAAATAAAGGACCAACTACTGAAAATGTTTTACATCAACATTACCGTTACTTTAAACAAATCAAACGAATCCATAATTGTATGGAATTTCCAGTATTAAAGAATTGTAAAAAGTTCTAAATACGTAAAATAAAAGACAAATTATTGAAAATATGAGTAAAACATTCAATTTAATATATCTTTAAACGCGAAAAGCAAGATATTATGCCAACGCTAACTACTTACTACTACTGCTGATTGTACAAGGTGTGTCCATATTCTCAAGTACTCTGTGCAAGGTACAACATTTTCTCAGCTTACAACGGTCGACCTGTGTATTCTATGATAGTGTATGCTCAACGACAGTGTCACAGAACATACACTACTACGAAACAAACATAGTTTACTTACTAGAATAGTATTGGGCTAGCCTACATTTCTTCGAAATCAATAGCAAGAACCCAGAGAAAATAGTTTTATCATTTAAGTTTAATCATGTGAAGCTTGATTATTCAGAACTTTATAGTACTAAATCGGAAGAGCTTGCATTAATGAAAAATTTTATGTTTCCTTGATTCAGTCGTGTTTTATAAAACTTAAACTATTTAAAACAGCGCCATTTATGAACTTTAAACATAATTGTTTTTTACTGTATTTTTGATGTTTGTCTTAATACTGTAAAGTGATACGGGTTGTTCGGATAGTAAGACGCGTATATACAGTATCTTACTGAACACAAACTTTTGAAGCTTCTTTTCAAATTCGAAATTAAATTTTTGTAAACTTTCGTGTAAAGATTAATCGCCAATACAGGCCAACTCAGTTGTGAGTTGTATTTAAAGCGCAGAAAGCTTTATTATGTTTGCTTTATATCAAATTAACTATTTTATATTTTCGATTATTGTTCTACTTCTACAAGAAATTAAATCAGTCTTTTATATATCATTTCAAGCAAACGTCGAAAATATTTAACCCTGACTCGTTTTCTTTTAATGCATTATCGGTTCCAGGCTGTATTTGCTATCATGTTACTGTATACCAGCTATAGGGCAGGAGTATTCGTGCACCCAAATGTCTATAAGCAGAATACTTAGGTTGATACATTTTGAATCTATTTTACTTTATAAAAGCACAGGAGTATCAATATGCGACATTCTTCGTAATCACTGTACTGCTATTATCCACATTCGACATACTTATTCTGTTTTTACACCTATACTGCCTCTGAAGCGTCCGTACTCCATTTAGTTAAATTAATAGAACTACCTGAAAGACGTAACTGCACCTCACCAAACTAGAATTTCGTCAATACCAAATCTTATAGGCAAACGTGATACAGATATTTGATTTGTAGTGCAACCATTTGCACCACAATATTCAAACGTGTACTTGCCAAGATGCAAATGATTGTGTCGCGGTATCTAAGGGTTACTTTGTTGTAAAAATTAGAATTTATAGTGAAAGTTTCCCCTGCTTTAATCTTCTTTTAAATCATACCTAGGAAAGATCTCTTGACAACGTTGCGTTGAATCTTAATGCTCATATAATTATGTACGCTGAATTCTGCAGATATTTAGAATAATTCAAACTTTTATGCAAGATTTCTATAGAGGGTTGTTTTGAAATAGTTGCTAAATTAAAGCGGTCAACTTTAAGTATTAGAAGAGACACATTTCTAAGGTTATTAAATTCCATTAAGCCTTTTTTGAAAAATTTTGCACAGAAAACATTTTATGAACTGCTGGCATTTATCACAATTAATTCGTTACAAACAATCAAGAAAACTACGGACCTATTTGCTGAAATAACACACTAAAACAACATATCGAATTTCACTCTATTTATTTACTAATATATATGGATGCTTGACCTATACCGCCACAAATAACTGGCCCAACTTTTACGTGCAAAAAGATTACATTCGGAATTTGTATTAAAATCATCTGAGGTAGTTTAATTTTCAAACAAATAATTACTAGTGACAACATTTAAATTTATTACAGATGTTTCATGATGGATTTCACAAAAAAGATTACGAATTGGGATTACCATAGAGCATTAACGTAAATCATTTTTAATTGTAAAAGGTTCTTTTCCTGCCAAGACAAAATTCCCTTTTTTATTTTTCTTTTTAATATTTTCGAGATTTAGTAATAAATAATTTCAGATAACCTACGTAAAGTCGTACAGCTGATAATTTTTTTCCATTTTTTTCAAACTCTAACAGAAGGTACAAAAACGTATTTCAAAGGAATATTATGTGTTTTTTTCTATAAAATTTTTAGTTTAAAAGTAATGAAAAGAAACAACTAACTAATTCTACCGTTTTTGATAATTTTTACTTCTACAAAAAGCATTGGAAAAGTGGACAATAGACATGTTTGAAAACGTGCACAACTATGTATATAAACCTAATCTAATAAATCAGAATAGAATTGTTTAATTAATTTCAATTACACCGAATGTTTATCAATACACATTGCAATGACCTATAATATGAGTAGGACTGGAATAAACGTACAATGATCTCATTGCATACTGGTATAAAGCTCTCAAAAGTTCTCAAAAAGTTTTCCAAGAATTTCCAGAATTCGGTTATGCCCAAATTAGAGCTATTTAATTTTTTTTATTATTTTTTTATGAATGTATAGGAATGTATAAAAAACATGCAGTTAAAATGTCTGAAAGTATTTCAATGCAACCCTGTATAAATGTGTAATGTATGAATGTTCGTAAAAAGGGATTGGCCTTTATAGAATTTCCTTGTAAAGAATGAACATTGTTTAAAACTGAGGTTGAAAAATGTTGTTATTGAATCGCATTCAAAGTAATGTTACACGCCCTCCTTTCAATATAAAGGCTGAGTACCTGTAACGTTATTCCTTGCACAATGAACTGCATTAAAAGCTTCGGAAATTTGGAACGACTGTGGTATGATAGTTTTGGAAATACAGTCAGTTAGTAATTTTATATCATACGCAGTGCTAAAACTACATTTAATTGTAAGTATTTCAAAAATAATTTATTTTAGACAAAAGCTTAAACACTTCTTTACTATAGATGTGAAGTAGTATCGGAAGTTAGCTTAGGACTCCCTGTTTTGTAGACTCAATCCATTATTCTTTGATAGACTTCTATGTATGGAAACATTAAAACATAAGTAATAGCTTCATCCACCTTCTAAAAAGCCGTTCGCCACCTTTAAAAATAAATAACACCCCATTCAATACCACTTCATGTTTTTCATTTTTTTCCCACAGAATAAATTATTTTTAACCCATTATTCAGAAAAATCAACGAAATATTTAAATATATCAAAATTTGTACTAGATTATGTGATGCAAACTAAAATACAAATGCTTTCACGGAAAACTTATTACTCTATCATTTTTATAACTTTAAATTGATTTTAAAACAAATCCTAAGAAAATTAATCCTAAATCACCGTACTCGCTCTACTTGACGTTTTTTTATATGTTCATGTTTTATGTAATTGATTACAACACTCGCTGGTAAGAAATATTTTTTGCAATGTTTACTGTTCACGTCGAAATCGTTAACTTAATTCGATTAAATTATAATTATTTAAAAATGTATAAGGTAAAATTAAAAATGTCTGTTTTAACGCATATTATTCGAAAAGTGCATAATTTAGAAGCAATTTATATTATTGGTAGTGTATCTGCACGTTAATGATAAAACATCAAATTCTAATACTACCAGAGCATAATATACAATAACTCTATTAAAAACATGTGTTTCTGCTACATAATTAAAGGTCAATCGACCTTCGTGTTGAGGATGATAAAATCATAAGGTATCATAATTATCCTCGCCACTATTGTATTCGACAATTAACATCTAAATAGCTAAAATATACTATTTGCAGTAATTATAATGATAGATAAGATACCATCAACATAGTACTTGGTTATTAAGTGTATACTAATGAAATTTCATAATTTAAAACTTATAATAATACCTTTTCTGCAAGTTATACAACAATTCAGTTGTATTAAACATTAATTACAGTTAAACTTTACTAATATTAGAAATTGTAAATTATATTTGAATACATACTGGACCACAGGATAAATAATGTGGTAAGGATAATACAAATTAAGTTTACACAACTCGGATAGATGCATGTACTGTTAAATATCTACATAGTTGTATCCTGTGAACACGAAACATCTACATTAAATTTCTACCTGACATAAAATACATACTAACAGTCACGAAATTCCTTAATTGCCTTCAAACAAGTTTCTGAGATTCAGTGGTATTTCTAGTTTTACATTTATAGGGTTTTATTGAATTGATTTGTCACTTAGGGTAAATTTCAGAAACATAACGGTCAGAGGATTAAAATTAACGCAAATAAAACTAATGTATTAGTTATGAAAATTCTTCAATGAAATTTTTGTAATAAACTGATGTTAGACTATATTTAGTAACTTAACAAAATGAAACTGTAAATATTTCCCTAATCTGATCTCTCAATTCTACAAGACATACATTACTTGAACAACTTCCACAGTCCTCGAAAGTATTGAAATCTGAAACGTTGTGTTAATTTGAAAGTTAAACAAAGATAACTGATTCGTGTGAAAGTGCTTCAAATTAACGAACATATAATTACTGTAAACTATGATATTATAGGTACAGTATAGAATATCTCTAATTTTATATACCCAGGATTAATCATTTTACAATAATGGATAATGTTAAATATAGATAAAATCTATTTTTATTTTTTAACATCAAAAGTGATTAACTGCTAAAGTTCATTTTCAAACGGTTATACGAGGTGCGACTAGTAAAATGTTACGGCCATACCATGCCTTACATAATGTAAAAATTCCCTTTCTCTAATACTTTCATTTTAAGTTAATGCTCTGCTTCTTGTTCATTCTTTCCTATTTTCTAGGCTTAGATTTTATTAATTTAATTTAAGCCAAATTCTTTTATATTGATTTAAATATCTAGGACTAGTTTCTCCTAAATTGTTTTGTTTCAATCAGGTTACAATATTTTAAGTTCTTCTAAAATTACGTATTAGTTAGTCTTGAGAGAATTAATTTAATTATTATAAATACAAAGCTCTATGCTGTTTTCTCTCAAACTGATTATTTATCTTTAATTAAATTTTCGAGATTTATGTACTCTCTGTAGATATCACAAACTTGTATGCAGACCTATTGTAATACGAAATTCCTCATAACCGTCGTATTATAAATCCAAAATGAGTGCGGTTTGCGACAAAATTGATAGGAGATTGTATATTTTTGTGCATGTTGATTAATTTTTTGGCGAGACAAAAAATGGATTTTTTCTTTGTATTTAATTATGTTTTTACTAAATTAACTAACAAGCGCGATTCCCAAAGTTCATCGAGACTTATTTTGTATTTTATTTATCTTCATAGATATTAAAATAAAAAAACTAGAAGTAATTTAGGAAAATATAAATAAATCCATAGTATGGTAGCGATCCTGGTAACAGAAAATAGTAGTAACACATTAAGAAGTAATGTGGCAACAGTGCAATCTTTTGCACACTGCGTTGTTTGTTATTAATTTTATCGTGTTGTCGTGTACTTCCAGTATCATGATACAATAACGTTTGAAATCAGCTTGGCATTGCTTTTGATTAGAAGTTCCGGTAAATGTTTATATTGTTTATTCCTAATTTCTGTGTTAGTTTTAAATCTTGAGTGTGAAACTTTATGACTACTGTGAGTGCTGTGTTTACTTACCTGTAATATAATGGGAAACATGAAAAGGTTCAAAACGGAAGAGTCGCAGAACTACAAATTTTATTGCATATTTAGCATCTTTATTTTAAGATTAATTTGATATGTGCATACTTCAATTTTTAATTTGATAATCATATACACAATTCTTATTTAGTAACCAATTTTTATTTTATTTTTGTAATTTAACCATAAAGTATTGATTTTTAGTAAGTGTTATTCTTATAAATGATTGCCAGATCTAAATACATAGGTTTACTAATGAAGTACGGAAAAGAAAATTTAAATATCTATTGTTACCTATGCAAATGATAACCCACCTGTTTATCCTTAGTTTTTTTATAAATGATTTCAAAATAAATATTAAAACATACATTAATTGTTTTGCAATATAAGTCAATTTTATGGTTTTATTTAGAAAGTATTTACAAAAGTATTGACAATACATGTTTTTTAAATAAATGCAAATCAGCGTAATAAGAGCATGTACTAATTTACAGCTACGTAGTTGATTTTCGGTCATACACTCTCTTCGTATTTCAATGTTAACATCTGTACTATATTGTATAGTTTAATATTACTGAAAGTCAGGTTAATGTACTTATACATTGCATTAGTTTTACAATTTGTCTTTAAACATTAATACATAGACGAAGTTTGGTGGTTATGTGTTTATAATTATTAAATATTTGTAAATAAATTCACATCTACAGTGTTGCCACAAATACTTTAGTATGATAGAACAGGGGTATGTTAAAATGGGGACGTGAGGTGATGCATAAACTCGTTTGAAAAAAGTCACATGCTATCCGATACTCTTAATACAAACCTTGGTTTAATTTTTTTTGCACCTTCAGGATCAAAACCTCAACTTTATTCACTTGTTTGCATGACTAGAGTGACACTTTTAATCAAAAGAAATTTAAATTTTACTTCAACTCGCCAGATTTAAAAAGTACAGAATTGATGCTGCCGATTTATTTACAATTTACGACGGTACGATCATGTTTCAAAAAAAATTGTAAGACTTGGCTGGTTGTATATGGAAAATCGTTTGAGATATCAACTTGCATTATTTACATATACATTTCTTGCTAGTAAACCGCCGGCATCTCTTTTTCAGATTTGATTCCTAGGTATAATTTACATGACGTTAATACTCGTCATAATGATTTTCTCACAATGCCTCAAAATAAGACATCACTCTTTCGTAGGGGCTTTGTTTCTAACGCTGTAAAATTCTATAATTCCCTTCCAATGAACATTAAAAGCTTAAATTATCCTTCCTTCAAAAAAAATAAAAAGGAATCTTTTATCAATGCACTGATATGTCTACTCCTTATTGTATAATGATAAATGTATAAAAGGAATCATGTTTTTGTTACTTTTGCTCATGTACTTAAGGTAATTTATACTATCATGTTACTCTGCATCACGGAATCTTCTGGTTAAATGGAGTAGCCATTATCCAGGTTTCGCCAGGTGATTCCAAATAAAATCTGTTTTACAAAATCATTGATGGTAAATTTAGCTTGTGTTTCTATTTAAAATAAAATAAACGCGATTAATAATAATAATAATTAAAGTACTTTAAATCCCGCACAAGCAAAATAAATCAATGCCAATAACAAAAATTTAACCAATTAAAATTGCATATTGCTGAAAGCGTTACTATAGCCCTTCGAATACAAAATTTGAATAGCATTAGCCTTGAAGCATATCTTGATAAATTGTACGATCTTTCAACGTCAAAATCATCCAATGCTACATTTTCCAGACTCTTCATTTAAAATTTTTCGAAAATGCAAAAATAATAAATATACCTCAGGACTAACGGGTTTTTTAAACCCTGGAGGGATTACTTCTCTCACTGTCGCTCGAAAAATAAACTTTCTCTCTCGAGATTAAAAGGGACTCTTTAGTCTTTTGGTATATAATATACTATTATTTGTCTATGTACAACCATTGTACGAGTTCTCTATATAATTTATGTTTGCTAAAACGAAATTTATACATAGGTTTTAATACTATTTCTCAAGAAAAGCATTAATTTGCAACGGCGAGATTGATAAGAAGCTATTATTTACAAGAACGTCTATTGCTAGCTGCGGTATTTGATTTTATTCGTTTAGTATTGGTATTCTATTACTGTAGATGTTTATTGTTCCAAAATATTAAGACTCGTGAAGAGAGAGTGGTTCTTTATTACAATTGTACGATTTAATTACTGTCCCTCCCAAGAAACTCCCGTTCTCTATCTGCACCTATACAATTTTTTTATTGCATAAAATGATTCAGTAACGCTTGAACGCGTCTGCAGTCTCCAAAATAGATTTCCATTTAATGCAGAGTTTACCTTAGGAAATAGGTAAAGATCACAGTAAGCAGAATGTGGTGTGCACCTTGGTGGTCTGAGACTAGAATTATATGATTTGCTAGAAACTGCTTTAAGCACGCAGAAATGTTGGCAAGAAAATGATTTTAACTGAAATCCACGCATTAATTTTCTTAATATCACGACATCTTTAATGTTAATCATGGCCTCGACTACAGGTTCGCATATCTATACTTTTAAACGCTAGTAGCGAACTGACTACGAACGCGAGTCATTTCGTCTGCTTCAAAAAGCTTCTATGTTATTCGTATTGCATGCAATATCCGCCTTTTTATAAGTACATCGCACTCATAGTATCAAGTTTAACTTGTTAGTCATAATTTATATTTTAAAATTTAGGTACAGATAGTATTTCAGTAGGTTCATCTACAACACACCTACAGCTAGAGAACCATTACCATGCACAAAAAACTTTTAATCAATGCCAAACAATGACATCTGCGCAAGTATGACAAATATACACAATACTTAATAATTTCGGGAGTGGTGTAATGTAATACACGGCTGGTATAACAGCCAATTTACCAATTTACTTTGGATGTAACCAACATATTCAATGGACATCTAGAGAATTTGAAACATTTTACTAGCTTGTTCAAACATTTACGTACGAAATATATTACTGAATTCCTAATGTGGTTTTCGTAAAGTTGAAGTATAACAGATGACAAATTCTGCTTACATTCTTCATAGGACTTTTCTTGCCCTATTTGTTTGAAGTACAAGGTTTCCTCACTTAGGCAATTTTAAGGTACACCCAAAACTCAGCCTCTGCAGTTCGTCAACCGTTTGTTATAAAAACTTCACCTTAATATAACATAAGGTCCTTTCAATAATAGTTTCACAAGCAATTAAGGCTTCCGAGTAGCATCACTCTAGTTTGGTCAATCGTGAGTAAGTTTTAGACACCTAAAGAAATTAGTGGTTTTGTAAAGAATTAATGAGTCCATCTTCGAATGAAACAAGTGCACAAAATATCTGTCCTTGGGAAGAGGATATTGTACATTTATAGTGAAGTTTTAAAAACTGCAACGGATCCCATAACTAATTTCTTTTTGACTTCCAATATATTGTGTTGGAAGTTCAGAAATTTTAATCGTTAACCAAACGGAACGAGTAAATAGAATACAATAAAGCTTTCATCTTATAAATTTCAAAGGTTAGTCGTACTAACCACCACATTAGACATATGAAGTTTCCTGAATTGACAGTGTGTCCGATATAACACATTTTTTTGAACTCAAAAACTTCGAATAAATAAAACATTATACGAACCTTGTAATTTATCTATAGAAGAACTATTCATTTCTATATTATGACAAATCAAAATCGAAGGTCACATATTTGTATTTCTAGTGAAATAGCAGTCAGTGTACTGATGTTTAAAAGTAACTAGGTTACCAATTTCAACCCGATTTCTGTTACTGTTACAAATCCACCTTGTAGGCCTGCACACCGTATATATAAGATATCTAAGCAGTTTGATATCTTGTATAAATCTGAAGTGATAGCAGCGTTGAAGTTTTTCCAAGTGGAAATCAAAGAGAGAGGAGTCGTGTTGTAACGGCTGTATAAGGTGACAAACTGAGTCATGACAAACTTTGAAAATAGTGTCGAAAGTGCGAGGAAATTCGGTCAGATTCAATCGAAGAATGCCGCGAAGCACACAGGTAACTTGGATTACATCTCAGAGCATTTCACGTATGTAAGACGTTATTCTGACGGCTGAAGGAACATTTAGGTGCAAAGAAATTTGAGTACGACTAAGAAGTCTAGAAAGAGGTCTCAAAGTAGCTTGTCAACGACTAGCATAAGGAAATAATTTTTAAATAAGAAAAAATTAAATTATCTTATTATTATTCAACAATTATGTGATGACCTTTCGTTTGATTAATTGCTTTGCATTGGATAACTCACTCCATAACCTCTACAAATTTAGGTCGGTATAAGAGACGTTTGGGTTGATCTAATTACTAGTCCAATTGGTCTTTGACTGGCTTATTTTCAGACAGAGATTTTTGACTGAATCGAAGTCGCTTTTAATTATAGCTAATAAGAAGGTAAATATTCAGCGATATTACCTAGCTACCTTCGAGCTTATGTACGTACTTGATCTACTTCTTCTAAACATGGCAGCTAGAGGTGCACAGTGTGGTGTTTGTGTTAAAAAATTAGGAAGATACGATGATATAATAGATTGCACTGGAGCATGTTCTAACGAATATCATATTGGATGTGTGAATATATCAATGGACGCCTATAGAGATATGGTTAGCAATAAAAGTATTAAAAACTGGAAATGTTTAAAATGTTATGGTATCGAAAGAGGCCTTGACACTGATAATTTAAGAAACACAACTATATTTAAACAAATG
>JAHWXV010026246.1:0-29779 GCA_024586415.1 Phrixothrix hirtus
AAGGTGAATATTTTGAAAAACAATAAAACAGTTTGTTCCAAAAAATTTGTTTTCTTTCCTAGTTTTTGTAACTACTTAAAAGGCAACCCTCGTAGTCATTAAAGACTAGTTCTAGATTTACTTCGGAGAGGTTATACTACATTACTGGTTCGGTGTGGTATAACAAGACTTAACACACATCATCTTTAGGATAATATAATGATTTGGCCAATCATGTCGTTATGCGAGAGGAACGCAAATTACTCTAAAGCGCACAGCATGCAATTTTGCCTAAAAGAATAATCTTTGCAATAGATCAGAACGAAGACTAATCGAAGATTATTGGACAATTTTGTCCAAAAAAGTTTATGATGGACCATAAGAAGCTCATAATTGCGACAAATTGAGGCGCAAGATTTTTTAGAAGATGTCAAAAATATGCATTAACAATGCCCAAGAGACGAAGCAGAGTGTTAAAAGAAGAGCGCGCGTAATTAAATCAATATTTATGTATTCAATAACTGTAATAGCTTAAGTTTATGCTAAAGATTTAGTTAAAAAATGTACGGAAACCTTTAGAATTTATTTATTTATATGCACGAAAATTATTTATTTGATTGAAACTACAAACTGAAAATTAGTGAAGTAATTTAAGTGGATTCTCAGAATATAGTAGCTCAGAGGGACAATAAGTACTTCGGGATTTAAATTTAACGTCATTTTCGAATTACCTAACCTAGAATCTTTATATTTGACATAAGACGTCTAGATACTAAGCAAATTACTCATGCAGCGTATTACAACGGAAAAACGTGTAAAAATTATGTAAACGTTTTACGAAAATTCCCGTTATATTGTAAAGACAATTCGTAAACTCCATACAAATCTTGGACGTAACTATGTGCCAAGTGACAACGCAATTCCTAGTTTAATCAAGAAATTGGAGGTGTCCGGTTCGATTATTGATTAAAAAATACGAGTGCGCCATCATAGTACTCGTTCTAATGACAATATCGCTAGAGTAAATGAACATGTTGTTGAAAATCCAAGAACCGAAATTTGTCGTTGTTCTCAGTAACTATACATTACCAAAAGCTCCTTGCAACAAATTTTAACAAAAATCTGTCTCTACACGCGTACAAAATTCAGTTAACCCAAGAAATGAAACCCGCGGACCATGGACATCGACGTGTGTTTGTTAATTGGGCCCTGGAGCATATTACAGGCAATTCTGAATTTTGGAATAAAATTATTTTTAGCGATCAAGCCCATTTCTACCTCGAGGGTTATGTAAATAAACAAAACTGTCGAATTTGATGACGTAAAAACCGCCGAGTACTTGAATAACGTTCAATATATCTACGTCGCGTAACTATATGGCGTTGTTCGTGGGTTCAAGGTGCTATAGGGCCAATTTTCTTTAAAAACCATGATATGGTTAATATTAATGGCGAACGCTATCTCAGGCAGCATGCTAATAAACGTTTTATGTCCCCTATTGGAGATTATGGATCTTTGCATGTTTTTTCAGCAAAATGGGGTTACGTGCCATGCGGTGGAAGAAACAATGGCTTTATTACGGACACGGACCGAATAATTTTTTGACATGGTGACATCAATTGGCCGGCAAGATTGTACGATCTCACGCCGTTAGATTTCTTTCTATGCGGTTTTGTTGAAGACAAGGTTTACGAGAACATTTTACAGACGATTGATGAGCTAAAAGACAACATATCTTAATTATCAATGAAATTGAGCCACAAATGTGTCTAAATGTAATTCAAAGTTTTGCAAAGGGAATGACCATCTGGAGAAATAGTCGAGGGGAACATTTGGCCAACTCCCATGCCTCCTCTTTATGTTGTTATAAATGAAGTTCTTTTTCAAAAATTGTAGAATTTATTTAGCAACCAAATTCCAAAGTACTTATTAGGACATTTTTTACTTCACCCTGCCTTGCTCTCGAGTTCAATCTCCGGCCAAGAACAATAGATTTTCACTTGCTTCTCGGTGATTTGGAAATTGTTTAAAGGGGAGTTTCTCACATCAACTACTTCAAATAGTGTTAAAGGCACATTTTCTAAGTAAATACTTCGGTCCAGTTAGAAATCTACGTTGATTTGCTCGCAAATGCCAATTAATGATAAGCCTTAAGCCTAAAAAGGAAAAGATAAGGAAGACCTTATAACTAAAACTATATGGAAAAGGTGTTTAGTTACTTATGTAATTAGTTTTTTTTCATATCATCTTTCTTTAATGGTAGATGTTTTGGAATAGAGAAAGTGTAGTTTAGATACATTTCTCATTTTAAGAATGAGCACCGTAACTGGATAACTAGGTTACTTTGCCACCGATACTATTAAAAGTTTTAGAGACATATTCACCATTGGAAATATTTATTTCTGGAATCATAAAAATAAACAATGCGCTAGCTTCAGTGACTCAGACATTGGGATGTTTGCCTTATAGGCTAAACAATACGGTTCCTGAACTGGTTGAGAACTGTAATTTTTCAACGGAGGAGAAATTTCCAATGTGTTGTCTTTCATGATAAATAGGCAATATTGTAGGCCCCG
This sequence comes from Phrixothrix hirtus, assembly GCA_024586415.1. Taxonomy (NCBI): domain Eukaryota; kingdom Metazoa; phylum Arthropoda; class Insecta; order Coleoptera; family Phengodidae; genus Phrixothrix; species Phrixothrix hirtus. Next base: position 2,556 of record JAHWXV010026246.1, read on the forward strand.
TGTTGATATGAATTGCACGTACAAATTTCTCTGATGGTTGGAACATTTTCAGGTTTAGTCAAGAAATGTCAGTCACAAAGGAAAAAAATAAGCAAGAAAGGGCAACGGCGAAATGGTGACATTGAAATGGCAATGGCAATGGCATTAAAGCTTTGTTTAAATGTAATTTGCTTTAATTTAAAAGCAAAATTCAATTTATGGTAAGACAAACTTCAGATTGGATTTTGAAGTAGTATTTCCTAATTAGATTAGTTTCTGAAACTAATCAGCTTCTAGTTATAGCACTCGAATGATATTATTTTACACAATTATGTGAATTATGCTTATTTTAAGACAATGTATTTTGCGTAAAAAATAGTTGTTCTTTAATATTAGTAAGTAATTACTTTATTTTTCGATGTGAATACGTAACCCGTTTAGCGAATTCACAAATACTTTTTATTAATTTGAGTCGAAAACTGATTGATGTTCAATGATAAATTATATTTCAAGGATAAGCCTCAAATTTAATTTAAGACTCATTAAAAATGTGCTTGATGTCTCTTAAACAATAGTCGATATTTTCTATAAGTTGCCATTTATAAAGTGTCAACTAATCAATCTAAATATAAACCTCGTGAAACTTCAAAAATTCCTACTTTGTGGTTTATAAACTGCCCTACCTTGAGAACAATCTTCGCCGGTCCAGTGTCGATTGCAGATGCATTTAGCGGCTTCAAGATCGTAAACTCCATGATCAGAACAACTAGGTAGACATTTGTGCACTTGTTCGTCTATTAGATTACATCTGTCACCTTTCCATCCAGCTTTACAGTAACATTGACCGTGCACACAAGCGCCATGGTTGGAACAAGTTGGGTCTTCACAATCTCGTTCGTCACATGCTTCTCCTTTCCAGCCAGCTTTACATTGACAAGTGCCTTTAATGCATTGGCCATGATTGGAACAATCTGCTATTCTACAATCAGATTCTGGAATGTCACATTCAGGTCCTTTCCAACCCTCTTCACAATGACATAATCCACCTCCATATTGACCATGGGCAGAACAAAGCACTGGACAAACGCCTACAAGCAAATTGGGAGTCAATCTTTTATTAAATCAAAAACAATGCGATGGTGATATATTTTGAAGTTTAATTAAATTTAATAGGAAAATAGGAGAGATCCAATAAAATGCAGTAGAAAGTGATATTAATTTCTAGGTTTATTGTTTAATAATCAATCATAATTAATGTTTCGACCATTTTCTTGGTCATAATCATAATTACATAAGGTTTGATATGTGATTTGGTTTTAATAGTTAATAATAAAAAAAACAAAATTTTGTTTGATATTGACTTCTAAACTGTTGTACCTCATTGTATAAAAAGAAAACCAAATCACATACCAAACCTTATGTAATTATAATTATGACCCAGAAAATGGTCGAAACGTTTACTATGATTGATTATTAAACAATAAACGTAGAAGTTAATATCACTTCCTACTGCATTTTATTGGATCTCTCCTTGGTTGATATTCCACAGCAACAACTATTTTCCTACAATTTACTACAACCAAAAAGAAACGCACCGAATATACAATTAAGTTTAATATACATGTTCTATAACACGTTGTGCTTTAAAAGTAAAATTTTTTTGATCTAGCATGTTAAAGGATAATATTGAAATGCGCGCAATGAAATACTGTAATTAAAAATATTTTTGATCACTGCAGAGGTATAAAGGTATAAAAGGGCGTTCTAATTAACAACCTATTTTTCTTTGTTTTAAATTACAATTATTAATTAAGCTTGTTTCGATTAGCTTTCAGAGACTGCCTATTCAATAAATTTAAAGGATTTAAAGGAATTTATAGTAAAATGTAAATTAATTATAAACGCCGCTTACTTTGAATTTTTATATAAAATCAATAACTGTTATATCAAAGAATGACGCATTTTATATAAAAGCAACCTAACTTGTTAGAGATGTGTTAAAAAGGAAAGGTTTAAGTAAATACTTACTCTTGGAACAGTCAATTCCTTGAAAGCCATCTATGCAATCACACTTTCCCAGGTAACAGGATCCTCGACCGGAACAATCGTTGGGGCAAGTCGTGCTGACGCCTTCTGCTTCAGAAATGATAAGGGATACGCTGTGCGGCTGGAGTTCGTCGTTGTAAACCGAGAGAAACCAGCGGCCCGTGTCCAAGTACTGCAGAAGGCTCACATTTACTAGCATAGATTCGAGTTCGGCATCTCGTTTAGAGATTACATGTTCGTCTATCTTAAGACCCAGATCGAGCGTAGGGTGAGGAAGATCGGCGGACAAATCTACGGAGTAATCTATTTTTATATGATGAGGCACGTAGAAAGGCCCCCTGGGGTCTGAATCAGCCAGAATCTTTTTGGTGCCCTCGTAAGAGCTAGAGATGCTATCAAGAATGTCGGTTTTATGAATTTTGCGCATAAATTTTAAATTAGTTTTAGTTCGATCGTCTAGGCCTGTATCTCTTTTGCGAAGCCTGTGATCTACACGTCCTCCTTTGACAAATTCAACAAAATCGTATTGAGTCACGCTAGGTGCAACGTTCCTTCTACCGTAAACAGCGAAATTAGCCCCCCAAGGTAGTGTGAAATTAAATCGGATGAACGCTGGCTGTTTATTCCTGAATTCGGAGTTCCAAAATTGATAGGGTGGAATTGTAGCCGTGTGAAGTGTATTAAACTCTCGCACTTCTAATAGCGGCGGCCATTGTGGTTGCGATTGACTTTGCTGCTGAGGTTGTTGTAATGAAATATGCTGAGTGGTGACACTAGAATGCTCAGCTGTACTTGTAGGTAAAGATTCTGAAATTAATTTTTTCATTAATAACCGAGTTTATTAAAAATATTTTGAAATACCTTCCGTGGGCGATTGAGTTGAAATGGAATTTTGTGTCATTTGATCATTTGTAACGTCTTTTACGTCTTGAACTAAAATGCAATTGGAAGAATCCATATTTGGTTTCATGGAACTAACAGCTGTAAGGAAATTATTTTATGTCATTTTATAAATGTAAGTGATTGCTTGATAATGATAAATTAATGACTGGTTATTACAGGAAGTACGTAAATGTTGAGCAAATAAAGTGTCCGTTATTGAGCTAGCTTTGGAGAACATCGAACTTTAACTTCATTATATTGTCAAAACTTTCCAACAAGCGTTAGTGGAAGGAAAACAGAAAAGTATTATAGCGCAATGGGCGTAGGGCGGGTTGTTCGACCCTAACGATTTATTGTGGCTCCGTTATAACACGACATGCTATTCTAATAAGGAAATGCCCTCGCTGCTAAATGTTCCGAACGAATTAGGGGAGTTATGTAAACTTACATACTTTTCTAATTCATTTAATATTAATAACTCATCAATTAGTCTGCGTGTATCGTGACTTACCTGCAAAATAGGCTAGCATAGCTGTAAGAACAACGGCGATTAGTATGAGAATGATACTAAAGCATTTCCACGTGCAGCGATTTTGACACCTTTTATCTATGTGAAATCTGGACGGGGAATAGGGTGAATAATGTGGAGGATGCGATGTTGGTGCTGGTCGCAGCGGGAAAACGGGCATAACGAGTTGAGACTGCTGCTGACAGTGTGGCCCTCCTTGCAACGAGTTGCCACTGGCCGGAATCTGCTGGGATAACTGGGTTTGCTGAAGCCCAGAGGCAAGTCTGTAACAAACGGAAACAGAATTTGATTTTTCGGAAACGTTTCTGTTTATATTTATTTCGAGTTTTACCTCAAGCATCAAAGTAAATTACGATTTTAAAGTAACTTTTGGGATTGTCGATGTCTAGTTTTGTTTTAAATAAAAAGAGCACACGATTTTTATTGAATAACTAAATTTTTGTTCCGATCCTTTCTTTTGGATATATTTAGTTATTATTTATATTAATTCTTAAACGAGAATTATTAATAATAGTTTTCCTGTAAACGTAGGTTGCTAGACAAAAAGCAATTCTGATTTATAATTTGCAATTTTATAAACTTTTTCCAAATTTAGGACATAACATGGGCTAATGCTTTCAACATAATATATAAGATATGATTCCAGTTTATTATATTACGCTCAGTTTTACAATAAATTTATAGGCTCTTTAATTTTAAAGTTGGTTTTATTGTTATTGTTACAACTATAACAGTAAAAATAACTCTAACTGTAAAATTTATTATGAAATGAGCATTAAAACAGATTTGTAGATTACACGCTTAGGGACGAAATTACAGTACCAGCTTGAGTTTCATCTACTATAGCTAAGTTTATTTTTATAGACACAATTATTATTATAATAGCCTCTTTTGAAATAAAAGGCACTTAAATAATAGCTATTTACGTAACAAGTCAGGAAAATGGCATTTTATTTGACGAGAGAATAATTTGAAGTGCGAAACCGTAGATAGAGTACTTTTAGTCCCCGAGTCATGTAAAGACAATTTATTAACAGATAATGTACACAATTTTACCCGAGACCACAAACACTATTTAAAAGTTATTCATAAATTTACTATCTTTAAAATACTATAGTAGGAATGGCGTATAGACTTTACATGCTTAGTGAAATAGTAATTAACTTTCAAGACACAAAATATTCATGTAAGTTTGACTTTCTTGGCGGTTTCAGAAAACTAGTTTAATCAGTATTACAATATCAACCTTAAATGAAATAAATAGTTTTATATTACATAATATTATAGTTTATAACAAAAAAACAATTGCGCACAAACTCAAAAATTAAAGCGTATTTCTTTGATTTCCTAAACTTGTTACGACTAGGACTGTCGCACCAACTACTTTTTGACTTACGGTATATAAGAAAGCCTTTTGTAACTTAATTGCTTTCAAATTTCTCCATTTTCTAGTTTGATTAATTTATAAATTCACTCGGGGTTCTTATCCTTATAAACAGATATTTAATTTATAAGCTGTCAACAGTCGTTGAATAATTTCAATGTAAAATTTAAATGTTCACTTAACATTACGTTTCGTTCTGGAAATTCAGTACTTTAAATAGGTGTGCCAGATTTCCATTGAAAAGGTAAGGCGTATCCTTGTTATTTGTTCGTCGTCGTGATAATTTTGGGGCGCAGGTAGAATTATTGTCTTCTATTATTTTATTGTGGAAATTTTGACGCAAGAAGTTATTTGTGCATTTCAAATGTGAAGAAAACCCATCGATTTTATTTGAATTTACTTGATAAGAAATTAGTACCGGTAAGTTCGATCCTTCTTCATTTGCTTTCCTTTTCCAGCGATTTCCTCTCTTTTACAGGTGGGTTCTTTTCCTTAGTAGTACAATTCTGAATAACCTTCCTTATGCAGTTTGGAGTTCCGAAGAGAATAATCTTTTATAGCTCATGCGGGTGCAGATTTCGAATTTTTTGAATGTACCTATTCCGGCAAATAAATTCGACAGTCAAATTTATCCGCCGATACTGAAGTATTAGATAAGTGATTAAAAATAAAATTTTTCTTGTAAGCAGAAGCGGGAGAAATTAGTGCAATTAGTTAGATACAAATTTTTTTAATGGCAACGAAGGAATTCATTTAAGGTCAAATTTCGTTAAGGCATATTAGGTATTTGATATTTAGTGACTGTGTCAAAATTACTTGAGCTTGGAACCAAAGAGAGGAGCCAATAGAAGTTATGTTACATTAGGACTATACGGACTTTTGTTCCTTACTGATTTTTGAAAATAACATTTTTGATTATTTATTTAATCAGAGAATACTATTAAAAAAACCGTATACGCAATTGACAATTATAAACGCACCAGTTATAGAGGAGATCATGTTACATTTGTTAACTGAAACCGATGGTTACTTTTTGTTGAGTTTGTACTAAGTATTTATCATTATTGTGATTAGTAAACGATTTATTGTTTGATAATATGTTTTACTTTTTATATGACCTGTGCAAACATTCTTTATTTAAGGGACCACTTTAAGAAGAGGAGCTTATTGACTACTCTGACAGTTGCCAGTCCTGGTTTCGTTTTTAATGAATTTTGATAGGCTATATCCGCTTTGATTATAGTTTTTGACGTGATAAGTCATACCATAACGAATTCAAACATTTGCCATATTTTAATTAATCCATTATTTTAAAAATAATTTTCATTTATTACGTTAAATCAAGCTTGTTCCTCGTTGTGATGGTTTTTAGATTATAGAATATAATAGGCGATCTGCAGAACCGATCATTGAGTTTTTCTTTTACCTTGCCAACTATCTGTTAATAGCCAAACCTAAAAATGTTCTAATACGTGTATAAAATTAACAATCGAAACGGCAAAACTAGAAAAAACCACTTCAAAAATTAATTCTTTAAAGAAAGTAGCAGAAACGGAGGATTCTCAGATTCTCTTTACTTTTCATGACCAAGATTCACACTATTAAGAATTATTTTATCCCTGTTAGTAGGTACGGACATCATCTTATAAAAGTCCGCATCTTCTTAATTTAGGAAATTCTTTGCGATAAAGCAACGTATATTTTAAACTTTTTTCTCATTTGCGAGTTAAAAATACTTCGTTGTTTATTCTTTACAGGTGTTCGTATTCTTCAAAAACTTGAAGGCTTGCACGATGAACTGTTTGACATCCCTACATCATATTATTTTTATTATTGAAAATAAGGTAATAGTAAATACGTAATTTGTGGAAAGTTTGCTACACTTCTCATTTAATGAATTTTCGCATTCAGTTATTGCATTAAAATCTTCAATCGTTGATAACCTTCGCATCGTTCTTTAACGTGCACACTTATCTTCTCTTGATTATAATCTACATTCTTTACTTAACACTATTTCACACTAATCTTTAAAATATGTAGAAAAGTTAACCGAATCCTTTACACCGATAACGATTGCATATCACAACAGATGGAATCTTCAATTAGCTTAATAAAAATATACTCGTAACTATAATTTGTGTGTTTCAATGTGTTTTAATTGATAGCGAAATCGAAGCCTATTCCGTAAATTTGCAGTGCGACAAGTTTATTTATGTCCATGGGATATCAACATTCATGTTATTCATGCATTTTCGAATGATCTTTAGGAAATCAGTGAAAAACGATTTGCTTTAAAAAAAAATCTGGTGTGAGACAACACACAACTTTCTCTTACGCACATAGATATGCTAATAGTGTCCACAAATGATTATATTATTGTCCACGTTTATTTTGGAAACGATAAATAATCGTAACGGTCACCTATCCAAGTTATTGGACAGGCGAAAGAGTGCTTAACTCTGAAAATTTTCTCTGATAACTTGCTTCAACACATTTTTTCAGAAAAACTGTTAAGTTCACGTAAAGGGCATTAAATACATAATAACTACAGCACATTTAATAATAAAAGTTATAGCTATTTTCGAGAAAATCGTAAAAAAATTTAAAAATCGCAAGAATTAAGTGGCACTTCCGGTCATTCGATTTTACATACATTCTTGACGTCTCATGTGCAGAAGATAAAAAACTTAAATATACAATTTCATTCATATATCATATTTAGTTTTTGAGATATGTTCTCCACAATTAATACACTAAGTACTTCCGATTACTCGATTTTTGAAAGTTTATTAGAGAAACAGTTTGATTCATTAAAATGGACTGAAGTAGCTAAGAAATGTACTAATATTTAAAAAAATCGTTAAAGCCGATTTCAGGAAAATCGCGATAAACGAAAATTCGGAAAATATTTAAAAATGATAGAAATAAAATAAAACTTTGGGTTATTTAATTTTAATCAAATTCTTGATTTAATATACCAATGTAGTTATGACCACAAATATAAATTTTCATCTAGCTAGGACTTTTAGTTTTATAGTTACTTTATTTTGAGATAACGGCGAAGTTACTTGCGGTTACTCAATTAACGGAAAAGTTTCTAAGAAACACCGTAAACTATATCAAAAGCAACTAAATATTCAAGAAATTCAATAAGTTTTAAAAAAATTGTTAAAGCCGATTTTGAAAAAATCGCGAAAAACCAAAAATTTGAAAAATATCTCAAAATAACAGTTATTTGATTTTAACAAAATTCTTGAGTTAGCATATAAAGATAGTTAGGATCTGAAATATAAATTTTCATTTATCTAGGACTTTCAGTTTCATAGCTATTTCATTCACAGAGTATTTCCGGTTATTCGTTTTACGCAAATTTTACTGAGAAATTGTCTTAATTATGTGAAAGGGAATTAAATGTTTCAGAAGTACAATAAATCGTTAGAACCGATTTCGAGAAAATCGCGGAAAACCAAAAAATGACAAGAATAAAGTAACACTTCTGGCTATTGAATTTCAGTTAATTTATTGCAGTCGCGTGTGAGAGTGGATAAAAACTCAAATACAAAATTTTGTTTATCTATGACTTTTTGAGATACTATTTTGTTCACACACACATACACGCACTCACGTACGCGCGCTTTTGCGTGCGCACGCACGCACGCCCGCACGCACACACACACGCATGTACGCACGCACTCACGCGCAAGCCGCACGTAAACTGCACGCACACACGCACACACCCAAGCGCGTACTTCCGCACACGTGCACACGAGCAAACGCGCACTTGTGCAAACGTGCACTCGCAAACGCGCACACGCGCACACATGCACAAAGTCACACGGCCACACACCCACACACACGCATGCACACACAGACAGACCAATTCTTAAAAACAAGATTTTCGGACTCAGGGAACCTGAAAACGTGTATTTTGTTCACACACACACGCGCACACGCACGCTCTCGCGCAAGAAGGAAAACACGCACGCACCAACGTTCGCACGCACGCAGGCAATTACACGCGCAAGCACGCGCGCTCACTTGCACACACAAGCAAATATACGCACACACGCATATAACCAAGAGCGCACTTCTGCGCACGCGCAAGTGGGCGCATGCGCGAGTGCGCACACGCACATACCCACACACACACACACAAACAGATACACACCCAGACAGACCAATTTTCAAAACCATGATTTTCGGACTCGGGGTATCTGAAAACATGTATTTTGTTCACACACACGCCTGCACGCAAACACGCACAAACGCGCGCAAACCGTGCACGCGCACGCTCACTCGCTCACGCAAACAAACACGCACACACGCATACGTTCAAGAGCGTACTTGTGCTCACGTGCACGCGTGTACAAGCGTACTTGCGCACACATGCACATGCGCACATGCGCAAATGGGCAAACGCATACACGCGCACACACCCACATTCTCTCACACACACACTTACACACATACACACACACACACACACAGACAGATCAATTTTTAAAAACATGATTTTCGGACTCAGCGAACCCGGAAACGTATATTTTCATTAAAATTTTGACGTCGAAAGTTTTAGACGAAAATATTACTTTCTCTATACTATATTTCATATAGGTAAGAGAAAGTAATAAATAAATAAAATAATTGTTTTCGAGTTTGACCGACAACGACGCCGCTCAATACTTTTTTAGGAATTTTTACCTCATGATAGACTTAGTTTCTAAAGTTTCGATTAAAACGTAAAACCACATCGCAATGTATAGTTAGCGTGAGTATCGCTTACAAATTTGAATAAAAGACGGTGTCCAAGTAAATATTTGTTGCTGTGTGTGACGTCGAGTAACCTTTTCCATTTCTCGTTGTGAACTCCTGTGATGTTTCTTTTTTTATATCTAGCGAGAAGCTTGGAACCGCCACTATTCCAGTGATTATCCAAAGCCAGCAAAGGCGCTCTTAGGCCTCTCCTTTTCTTGGAAAAACACAAGACTGTTTTGGCAGGTAGCTACTGTTTCATTTAGATGCTACAAAGTACCTGCCTACCTTTATGATCTAATCACTGAGAGATAAATGTGACTACTGTCATGCTTGAATTTGATAGTTGACTGATGCTCTATTTTGTTAATATTTATTTGAGGAACGCGTTAGCTACTGCTTGTCAATATTTGTGAACACCCGTGACAATCAAATAACTGATTCTTTACTAGTGCGATGTCTGTCACCACTACTACTTAAAGAAGGTATAATTAATTAATACAAATGGTATTGAAGCTGTGTCTGCGCGCACGCTTTATGGATCTTATTATGAATAATATTAATAGCTGTACCTTACTTTTTCGGTATTCCTGTTGAAGATTTCCGTTATGTTTAAAAATTAATATAAATGTTGTAACGTTTCGGGGTCAGACCTAATTGATCGATCAATTTTAAGAACATATTAATATTGTTGATCTGAATCAATTGAATTATTTATTGTAATTACAAACTGTATATAGTTTATGAACCTACCGATTTATTATAATATTTGTATAACATCTGCTTATTAGTGACTCATTTCACAAGGTTCGCATTAGTGTATATTCGTTCTACTATAGTAACTAATAGTTGATTCACTAATATGTGGAAGATTGTGATCTAGGTAACCCGAAAACACCACTTATTTGTAGAGCGGTTGTAATACATATAATTTTATACCGTTACAGTATTTAAGTAGAGCGCATTGATGTCGCCGCTGTTTCATTTTAAAGACCATCATAACCATTATCCGGAAACTCATTCTAGCTCATGAGTTTTTCAACATTTTCTCTTCTCGTCTAATTAGTAAGTGAACGCATGAGCTCGTGGTGACACTCCGATTGTTTCAGTTGACCGATCTTGATCTGCGTCTACAAGTACCAGTCACATGTGCATAGTGTGACCCACTCCATTCTGACCTTAGTTATCGGCTTAATAGTACACGCGTATACCGATTATGACATTAATTTGGGCACTACTGTCTGTTTAGAACGTAATATTCATACTTAAAATGTTTTTTGAATATGAAATGATGCGTGAAGACGTATATAAAATTACAACTGTAAGAATAAAGAAGTAATTTAAATAAAATTTCCAAAAATTTCCCTGAGAAGATAGAATTATTCTAGTTTTAATACTGTAACTTAATTTAAAAATAAAACACAAAAATGACGTTATTAGTCATAGGAATCACAGAAAATTCAGTCGTTAGTATTATAATAAAAGTCATGTAGAAAGCTAATTTAAGATGGGAGTCCAAGCAAAATTGGGAATAAGAAATGCCTTCCAACGGATTATGAACTTAAAATGATATAATATGATATATTATATTTCGGTTTTTGGTAAATTTAATCAAAAACTTGATGAACAGAACGGCATCGATATATATCAACCATTACCTTATAAATTAATGTTAAATTACTTATCTAATTGTATAATCCCTTCGTCCTGAAACAACTATAGGAGCTACTTTTGGAGATACCTCCATTAATTTGATGAAAGAAGTGTAAAAATGATTAACTGTTCATCACAAAACCGATTTTTTTCTTGTTAAGATTGCTCTTATAGTTATATACATTCAAAACAAATACGAGGCATGACGTGTTCGTGCTCAGTAGGCGGTATACTTACACCAACGTAACTTTAAATCTTCCGGAAGTAGACGAAGTAACCCGGGTTTCTCTGTCATTTATGGTCAGTTTGTGAGTACCGGACAAGCAGGGATAAGAGCATAATCAGAATTGTAGTTAATGTTAAAATTAAACAGCGCATTAATCTCGAAATCTTTTGTGAGAATGAGGAAATCGTAAAGGGAGTGTTTGAAACTATTGCGAAGGGTGTACGATGATAATACAACGATACGTACGCAGGTGTTTCCACGGTACAATTGATTTAAGGACGGACAGATAACTTTGTAGACGACAAACAACCGCGTCAATCTATTATAACCGAACAAAGCGTTATTAAAATTACTGACGTTGTTTGAAGCGTACGTCCATTAGCATTCAAATGATAGGAGGCATGATTAATATTGTTAAGAATATTCTATAACAGCATTACGTTGTTCTCTAAAAGCCTCAATCAAGAATAGGAGGAAGTCTGACAACGCATTTGCACTCGCAGCGGAATTTGATATATTGCAAAAGATCATCACATGCGACGAGAATTGAATTATTTAATACGATCCGAAAGCAAAGAGATAACTACTGCACTAAAAAACTTTTACGTCACTGAGACTGAAAAACGCAAGAATGAGCAAGTTAAAAGTGAAGACAATGCCGATAGTTTTACTCAATATCAATGGCGTGATCATGGTTGATTGGGCACCATTGGGTAAAACATTACCTTAAGGTTCTGGTCAAGGTAAAAGAACCAACGAGAAAGGAAGAGGAACGCGTGGATTTTCCATCACAAAAATGCTTCTGCTAACAATACACCATTTGTAAAGTAGTTCTTGGTCGATAAGAAGTTGTCGGTCTTAGGCTATCCATTTTACTCTCGGATTTAGTTTTGTGCAACCTTTACCTATTTGCTAAAACAGAAGTAAATGAGAAAACTTGTCGCTGTTGAATGGATTCGTACATAGTGATCTACAACCATGTTTTTAACAATGCGAAATTCAAATGCCATGGCATATGTGAGAGAAGCATGATGAAGGGAATGATAAGAAAGTTATCCAAATTTCGACATTTTACCACCGGTATCATTATTTTTAGCAACATCTCCTATGAGTAAAATACATTTACTAATATTCAAGCGTTCGATTAAATTAGAGAAGAGGACAGATTTAAATACATTTCATTTTTACTTCGCGAGTCTAAAAGGAATACATTTACTAATATTCAAGTGTTCGATTAAATTAGAGAAGAGGACAGATTTAAATACATTTCATTTTTACTTCTCGAGTCTAAAAGGAACTATTGTACTAAGTTATTTTGACGATCGACTAATTTCATGTTTTCTTGGTGTTTCAAGAAAATGTAAATTTTGCGTTTCCACCTATTTGTTGGGAGTTGGGAATTTTTGGACGAGTAATCTCCGAAACTAGTCTATTAACTTATCTAAAATTTTAAAAGTGCCCTAAAATTGGCAAAGGCAAACTAAATTTTATGATTCATCGCAAGCGAAATCTTTATGACGTTATATAAAACTTTTATTAAATAGTGATGGAAATTCTGCTCTAAATACATTTAGTATACTTTTTCTATAATTGTTTCGCAACTTTGGCGAAGTGAGAGATTTGAAGATATAATTTTTGAGCAGTGTCAATGCTCAAAGAATGGGAAGTAATGCATTGAACTAGTTGTACGGCAGAATTCATATGCAATTTACTTATTTTATAAACTTTTCTTATCTTGTAATTATTATTCCTATACAAATTTTATATAACCACCGTGTATACAACGAATTAATTCATTATTGCAAACATTTTCACATTACATTAACAACTTTGTAGTTTCATATTTTAGTTCATTGAACGTAATGTTCTGATACAAATTAGTTTTTAATTTAATTATTAAGTGAAAACTGTATAAAATGTAACACTTTATTACAATAAACTCTCTAAAGGAGTTTCACTGTTAACGTAGCTTTAATTTAAATGATCTACGGAACGTTTAAATGTAAGATTAAACAAGCGTTCACGCATGTCGTTTAGTAGCATTGAAAAGGATAATATTATGCAAAAATAAACAAATATACTTTAGTTTTCTTAAACTTGAAAAACTAATTATTAAAATCTTTTTCTTTTGGACCATGTTAAAAGTTAATTTAAAATTGGTTTGTTGCTTCGGGTATTGCTCCAATAATACCATTATAAAATAAAAGAAATCAATCAATATTCATTCCTTTAATTTATATCTCAAAAAGTGTAGATTATATTTTTTAACAAAGATGTTATAAAATTTCCTTTGTAGCTAACTGTTTCGGTTACTTCATTTTTAATCAATTATAATTAATACGTGTATCAGTTGTTAAAGAGTTTAAAAATAACTTTCTTCAGATTTACTGTAATTTTGAAGCTTATGAGATAGTTGATTTTTTCTAAAGATAATATAAATTCTTTCTTTTTTCAATGTAAGTATATAATATTATATAAAAAAGTCTTTTGTTAATAAAAAAAAAATTATTTAAATTGTTTATGAATAGAAAATGTTTTATAGATTTATTTGACTACATATTTATATAAAAAAATAAGCTTTGAAAATTGTTTTAAAAATGAAGTAACCGAAACAGTTAGTTACAAACAAATTTTATAACATCTTTGTTAAAAAGTATAATCTAGACTTTTTGAGATATAAATTAAAGGATTGAATATTGATTAATTTCTTTTATTTTATAATGGTAATATTGGAGCAATACCCGAAGCATCAAACCAATTGTACAAATAAAGCCATTGGAATTTTCTATCCTTGAAAGTACATGTAAACGGTAGGATTCATCTCTTTTCCCCTAAGCAAATCGTAGAAGTTGGAAGTTGCACCGAGGTCGGTCGACAGATTTCCTACCCAAAACTGATTGTTAAGGTTTTTCTATGCATAAGAACTCCTAACAAACACTATACAGTAGGATAATCGATGGACACTTTATCCTTTCGGTTAATTGTACCTGATGTGGACTACCACGCAAATCACTGTGTGAAATTTGTATTAATTTTCAAATTTTTAACATAGCCTGCAGTTACCTGTTTGCAATTTTATACAACAAAGCAAAATGCCGCGGTGCATAAAAGCATTGATATTGATATCCAACTGCTTGCCCTTTTACAAGTTGTCGTTTCATAATTACGTATGTTATTATATTAGCTTAATTTGTTAACTAACCACAGTAATTTTTAGATTTACTTTCTAACTGAGTTCACCGCTCCATGTTTGCTACTTTTATGTAATGCTTAATGTGTATTTGCTAATATAGAGTTAGTATATAATTATTGAATCTTTTATTTAATATTTCAGGAGCGATAATATTATTAAAATATTTGCCGTGATATATGTGTTTAGTTTTCTTGCGTGGTATTGGTAGAAATTTCTGGTTTTGTTCCATCAGCGCTGTCGGCATAGAAATGTGGCACCCAATTTTGATTATTTTCCGATTTAGTGCCCGGTGGTTAATTAAATAACGTTATATTTTATTGAGTGAACATAACCTATTCTACTGACGCCGACTGGCATACAATTGGCCCCTGCAGATATTACGATTTATGTCGAATATCGGTCTCGTTAGTGACAATACTTATACGAAGCATGGTTGAAATACAAAAAAAAACACTTCTGTACTAGATTATTTTACTAAACACAAGGACAACTTGCAGTATCAGTCAAAGTCTTGAAATTGACCCATTTTGAATATTTATTCTACTGTATACAATTATTCTTGTTTACAACATTTTGAGGAAATTGGAAGTTAATCAAGGGTGACTGAAAATGTTTATGTTGGACACTGTCAAAATAAGTTTATTAATAAGAGCTGTTAAGTACCTAGTTTTATGTACTACAGAATTACCTCTATTCGGCATCGGCTTGAAAAATACGGTTTAAGATTTGAAGGGTCAATTCAGAGATTAAATAACATTTAGCCATATGAGCAAGATTAAACGGAATGTGGAAGGCTTATTGATTATTTCTTAAAAAAGTTAAGCGTTCTTTTGAGTTTGCAAATGGGAAAGTACTTTACTCTTGAGATTATGTAACTAATTTTATGGAATTTATTTTAACTTTATGAAGCTTCCATTTTTATAATGTAAAATAACGAATTGACAAAGTTGGTTGGAATAGTTCTAAGGGGAGATTGGTATTTGTGTGATAAAAGGAATAATTACACTATTGTTGCTCATATTTGATAAACAAATTTTTATGCACTTTTGGAATTCCTGGCGAAGAATTTCGCAAATCGGTTGTATCTAAATTACATCTTTTAGGAATTTGGGCAAGTTTGGAATATATTTAAAGTTGTTCATCCATACAACAATCTTGTGTTTTTTTAGTATTGGAAAGTAATTTAAGTTTCTAGATATTCTATAATATAATTGATATAACTTTTAGTTGATTTTTGTAATTTTACGAATATTGAAGACGTGAATTTGCCATAAAACCAAAGGTTTTATTTTATATCTACCTAATGGAAAAGTATTTTGGGAAGTTTTTTATTTATTAATTAGGTAAGTCAGTGGAAACTTTTAAAAGTAATTTTATATAATTGTAAACAATTACTTTAGGAATAAGACGGTTCAAAATAGGATACATATGATTTCTATAACATCGATTTCTTGAATGATATGTATACCAGTGTTAAATATTCAATCAAGTTTGCAGTTATCGGGTTAAAATTTCTGAAACAAATATGCCTTTTTTAAATTGATGGATGAAAGTAGCAGCCACCGAAGACCACAGATTCAACTGTATAAATTTTTATCTCCTGAGACACTTAAAAGGATTGGTTTATATCGACCTTAATCAAGCGATGAAATAGGAATGAAATCGGGACAGTACCGATTAGTCATTTGTGATTTATACAGGAAAATGTGAATTTAATGCCCGCATGGAATAAAAAGTCGAGAAACTTTATATATATTTCGACCTTTACTAATTACTTTTTAAGGGTAAACACTGAATATAAATGCTATAAATAATATACCGATCTTGAATACGGTTATCGGAAATTAAATGAGTTTACGGCAAAGGTTTGTTAAATCAGACAATTTATTTGGAGACGAAATTTAATCCTACTTGAACACAATTTAAATGAAATATTCACTAATAAGTAATTTAATGCATTTTAAAAAGTAAAATAAACGTCATATGTGTACTAATTCTTAATTACATTGTTCAGACATTAATTATTCACAAGAAGTGGTTAAATTTTCATATTTAGTTCTAAATTTTCTAAATTATAGAAACCTTGTTAATGAACAAAATCTAGCATCCTCTTCAATTTTTTATTATGTTTAATCATCTCGTCGAGGTACGACTTAATTGTGCCTATTTTATCGTTCATTAAAGAATTTTGCTCTTTGAACACATGTAAATTATGCATCCCAGCAATAGCCACATTTAATTAATACAAAATTATGCATGTTACATATTCATTATGAAGCTACTTCCTAATTGACTAGAAATATTATGAAATTAAAACATTTTTTCAACGACAGTGCGGAAAACTTGAGTTTTCTAAGCGATAATTGACGTTGATAATAGACGTTTGAAAGACGGGGTGCGTAAAATATTTTTCGAATTCACTTTGCGGACGATAAATAAAAACAACTAAAGAAACCTCCATATCCGCTTTTTATTAATTATTTTGACATCTACAAAACGTTTTATTAAGGTCGAGCATTTTTCACGGTCCCATAGAAAAAACGCGGAAAGAGAAATTAAAAAACTCCTATGACGGTAGCATTCGCTGGCGCTCGTATTGCAACCTTCATGTTTATTTTTCAATGAAGTCCTTTCCGTAATTGTATTATCATATGCGTATAAATGTAAAGTTCATTATTAAGTTCTGTGGTGATTATTCAAAGTAACTATACATAACGCATTCACAAATGGCAGCTACATGATTATCCATGAAAGAAAGTTTTCTTTCTCTCAAAGTTTATTCTCAAATTTTTTGAACAAGAACCAGCAGATCTCAGAAATTAATTAATAGAGAATTTAATTATTTATAAAGCATTCCTGAATAAAAATATAGAAACTCGGAAATATTAGAGGAAATTGTAGCTTTTTCAAGCAATAACGTAGATTATCTGCTCTTGACAGTTATTATAATAGCCTTCGTTAGTTTTTGTTTGAAGCTTTATAATTGTGCAGTTTAAATTGCCGGAGAACATTCAAAGGATTTTTTTAGATTATCTACAGAGATATCTTTTTTCCTTCAACAAATGTGTCAAAAATGAAAAATGCTTTTATTAGATAACAAAAAGGCGAAATAAATGCTTCAAAATCCGTTGCTAACACCAATACATTTAATTTCAGTGAAATTTTGCAGCACTATAATTATAAGTAGAAAGCACGCTTAGTAACATTAGATGAAGATTTATTATTAAACTTAAAAACGAGGCGTTGTTTTACTTTATAGAGGCTTATATTCTGCGTATATCATTATAGTATTCGAATTGAAGAATTTATAAGATCTAATGGCTAGGATGAACAGCTGAAGATGCATCACGCAGAGTATATTTATTAATAAATCCATATTCACGACTGAAATTTTATTTTAAATTAACTTACATAAAGCACACAGAAAGAAGAGAAACTTTTTAAGTTTGACCAATCTAATTAACCTTAAATCAAATGAGGCCAAGTTTTTAGCATGTACTGTGTTTCTATTAAGTTGGAACAAAACTTTTGAAACGATTTTGATTGTACATTTATAGATCGAAATCAGAATGGCCTAGAAGTGGTATAGGGCAAGTATTATAACGTTTACTGACAGAAAACGAAGAGCAATGATAAACAAAGTGCAGATCATAGCGATTCTTAGCTTATGTCTGGGGCTTAGCCGCGGGTTATAGCTGTAGGTCTATTATTTCATACTATAAACTAATAAATCAGATAGCAGAACTAATTTGATGCAACAGTTCGTACGTCAGGAAAACTGATAGTTATTTTCTTTCCCCTTACTGAAAGAAATATTTTTAAATTAGTTCAAAGTGTAGTTAAAATAAAATTAATTAGGAGGGGGTGTGCAACGTTCAAATTTTATGAAAAAGCTCTAGGGGAGTTACCTGTTACCTTATTGAACTAACCTTGTAAGTGTTGTACCATACATGTATCCATTTGATAAAATTTTAGTAGTCGTCGCTTTTCTTAGTTATTTTACATACTTTTGAGAAGTGATATTGTCTATTATTTCACTAAGAGGAACACCATAGAAGATTACGGCCTTACAGTCAAATGTGAAATAATATTGTTCACTATACTTATCAATAAGAATTGCTTTTACCAATCTATTTTCTACAACTGTATTATCTATATTAGCGTTGCTATGTAAGAATGCAAAAGGGCAAGCCTGAAATTTATTTTTGTTTCAACTATTAGTTTTTTAAAAGCATTCTGTAACATTTTTCGAGATATTTTAGGTGAAGGTAGATATGGCTTCTTTTTAGAGAATCTAAGTCATTCTATATGGACCTTGTAATAAATTTTATAGTACATTATTTTTCTAGCAAACCCGTTTTAGGGTGTTTGATGGGCATTTATTCCTGTAAAACGTAATTTTATTTAACGTGTATAATACCGAAAATCGACTATATTTTAAACATTTTATTGCTTCTTAGAGTAGTGTGAAAGGTTGTCAGTAGACACACCATCACCGCAACTAGTAATTTTTTCTTCTTTAACAAGTTTTCCTCACTAACATGGCTCACCATATAATCGCAATGCCAAGAGAGTTAACAGTTTAATCGCTAAACGTATACGTTTCTTTAATGCACATTATATACGAGGATCGTCCAGAAAGTAAAATACGTTTGCAGATCACACGCGGCGCCGATCCCCCAACACGGCGATTGAATGTGCGCCAGGCAGCTAGGATCCCCTCCTCAGTGTGAGCCGAGTTTTGTTGCGGTGAGGCCACGCTTGTGTGGTTTGTGATCATTCAAAATGGCTAGGCAAATAGAAAATCCCACCAAATGTGAAGTGGGTAGTGTCATTCGCTTGGAGTTTATGGCAAAAGGTGAAATAATATACTCAGTGGCCTACATTGAAAGTTTGAAACGCCTTCGGCGCGCTATTCAAAACAAAAGGCGCGGAATATTGTCGTCAAAGGTGGTTTTGATCCATGAGAATGCTCGACCTCACACCAGTGCACAAACACAGGAAGAACTTCAAATACTTAGGTGGGAAATCTTTGGGCATACTGCTTATAGCCCTCACCTGACACCAAGCGATTTCTATTTGTTTCCGACATTGAAGGAGTTTTTAGGCGGAACACAGTTTGACAACGACGAAAACCTCAAAGAAGCAGTAACATCATGGCTCTGATTTTTCGAGGCTGAAGAATACAACATCGGCATCGAAAAACTGGTTACACGATACAATAAGTGCCTTGACAGTTACAGCGATTACATCGCAAAATAGATTAAGGTGCTGTGATATTGTAAATAAACTTTTGTGATGGCATCTTTTGTTTTTTCTTAGTTATAGCAAAACGTTCTTTACTTTCTGGACGAGCCTCGTAGTAAGAAATAATTGTGATTTTGGTTCTTTCTATTAGATGGAATTATAACACAGAATGGGACATTTTTACACCATTTTTATTAATTTTGTCAATATTACTGCTGTTTATGTTGTTTTTGTTATCACTGACACCAAATTTGACTTCTTTGAATAAAAAACTTTGTCAACTTATCAACTAAATACTTTAGTTTTAATGATTCATATGCCGACACCCTTGATTTTGGGGAGTGAAAATTAGGAACTATCTTTAACTTTCGCCACGTCAATTCGTTGACCGGTTGTCGTCGAAGTCGTTCCTGTGAATAGCTAGTAAATTTTAACTCTGGTCTAGCCATTCCAACGACCCCACCTTGCAAATGTTCCATACAGGGGCAACCGTGGGCGCAGAAATGTGCGAGTTATCGTTGAAGGAATGCATATCACAAGGAATTGGGAGTTCTCGTATTTTACACACAAAAATACCTTTCAATCCAGCAGTTTAACTTTATTTAATTGATTTAACCATGTTTTGATCATGTTCTTGATATTAATGCTCAGATTACTGTAGCTAAGGATGCGTTTAAACTAGAGTCTCGTTGCTGGTGACATATTGATGTTCGCCAAGCATCCCGCTACTGTCATTATAGAAATAATTGATTTAAGTACCTAAGCTCGATTATTCTTAAAAACGACAGTTATGTCGATGCGAATAATAACAGAATAAATACTCCAAAATACATTTTGGTGATGTAGAAGGGTGTTTTTTTTATATTCATAGCCCAATGCAAAAGGACTCAATATACAAATTTTTAATTTTATCTACTTACTTATCAAAATATCCATTCAACATCTGCCAAGTATCAAGTTGCCATATAAACCAAAAACAATAGTATATGTTGTCAAACTTGAAGTGTTCAGTCATTTTGCAAACATGGACAAAAATGAAATTCGTGCAGTTATAAAATATCTCTGCATGAAGAAGATGACGCCATATGCAGGAAACTTTGAACGAATCCACTCCATCGTATGCAACGGTAAAACAGTGGCCTGTGGAATTTAAACGTGGAAGACCTTCCACAAAAAACGGAACGTGGTCTGGGCGACCAAAAACTGTCGCAACAAGGAAATGGCGAAAAAGTAGAAGAAATTGTTGTTTCTGACCGGCGTTTAACAGTTGAGCGGATTGCTTACATTCCAAAGATAAATGAAACTGGTGTTTACAAAATCCTAGTGCATGAATTAGAGATGAAAAGAGTTTCAGTAAGCTGGGTTCCCGGATTGCTTTCAGCCGAGAACAAACAAACACATTTAAGCATTTCATAACTTTTGGTCCGTTTCCAGGCAGATTCTGGAAAGTTCTTGAGTCCACTAGCAACTAGGGATGAAACATGGGTGCATAATTATGTTTTAGAGTACAAACTGTAGTCAAAAGAACTGGCATCGTTATGGTTCACTAAAAAAAAAAAATTTAAGTCAATTCCACCTGCGGGAAAGATTATGGCCATAGTGTTTTGAGATTTTAAGGGCATTTTATTAATTGATTATTGACTAAAGGGCCAAACGATTACTAACAATTATTATGCCTCCCTTCTTCGAAGATTGTGCTAAGAAATTAAGAGTAAACACAGAGGAAATCTACGAAAAGGGATAACGTGCTAGTTCACAAGTCCAATTTTGTAATGTCTACTGCGGTTGAATGTGGTATTGGATTACTTCCACATCCGCCATACTCCCTGGATCTTGCTCCTAGCAATTATGTTTTGCTTCTAAAACTGAAATCTACTATTTCTGGGAAACTCCAGGGGTCAAACAATGTAGTCATAGAAGCTGTTAATACGTTTTTTGAAGAGGTTACGGAAGATTTTTTTTAACTCGTTTGCAAAAGTTGGAAACTCGTTGGACTAAATGTATTAGTCTTTTAGGTGTATACGACGAAAAATAGAAATATTTTTCCAATTGTACTTTGTTTTCTTCTCACTTGGACTGCGAATTTAAAAGGTACTCTCGCATTTATTGCATTTAGGTTACTAATTTTGATTTGTTCAGTTTGTTCAGTGTAAAGACAAGTTCATAACTGAAAATAAATTTAAATTATAAACAGCACGTTGTGATTATCTCACAATAGGTATCTTATCTTATGGTAGAATTGAATGGTGGGTAACCGTAATTATAACTCTGAAATGGGGGATTTTTACAGCTATAGATATTTTAAAAAGAAATTTTTACTCTCGCCTTTATTAAGGAATTAGTAAATGCGGACTAGCTTACTTAATCTATCAAATCAGATTATATTGTGTTTTCCCAATTGAATTTAAAATTTGGCAAAATTTCATTTAGTAAAAATTGTTTGATTTTTACCATTTAATTCATAAACGCATTATTACAGAAATTTTTATTTATTATTAAAGAAGAATTATTGTAAGCTGATCTTATCATTGTATTAATATAAATTTAATTTGGTTAGAAAATACAGGATTGCTTTGAAATATTTTCAGTAATTTTAACCATGTATTCTTTAGGCCCCATATACTCACAAAAAATAATAAAAAAATTAAACAGCTTTAATTTAGGCATAATCGAATTTAGAAAATTTTGTAAAACTTTTTAAGAACCTTTGATTTGCAATATTTATAGTCAGAAGTTTTATCTTAGTTTGTAAGGAAATCAGGTGCGTTTATTCCAGTCTTACTCATTTACTGGTCATTCCAGTTCAATGTAGTCGGGTATCGCCGTGTATTCGTAAACATCCAGGATAATTAAAATTGATAAAAACTCGATTCTGTTATTAAATTAAATTTTACTGTTTTTGTGGAAATAAAATTTCGCAAAAAACGGAAAAATCTTCGTTATTAAAACTATTACTGCCTGCAAGAGAAAATGCGCCATATTTCATAATATTAATTTGCTTTTCATTATTTCTGAATTAAAAGCGTTGTTAAAAAAATAAAACTACATTTTCTTTTGACCGGCAATAAAAATTTAGATTTTCTTAGTGGTTGTGCACTTTCTTAAACTATTAAACAGTTTGTATTGTTTGTGTACGTACGCTTTTACAAGCAAATAGTGGCGGTAGCAAAAAATAATTAATATCTTCCAAATTATTGCTGCTATTTTTAAAGAATTCTTAGAGTTTATAAATTCATAAAGCATTAAACATATGCACATGGCATGTTAACGTGTTTTTCACGTCAATACAAGATAACATTAAGTTACAATGAAATTTATATTTAATTTTCATTTAAACAAGAAAATTCGATATCGTTTAATCTACCAGCTGTTCAGGTCAAGTGTTAAGGCCGGTTTATACTATCTGGTCAGGCACGGAATGGTAGCGGTGCGCTTCCGTTCAGACAAACTTTATCTTAACGATTTTTATGGAACTATTTGTATATAACGTGACGTTTCCGTTCAGACATGTATAAACAGTTTCATAAGAACCCTTATGATAAAGTTTGTCTGAACGGAAGCGCACCGCTACTGATCCGTGTCTGACCGGATAGTACAAACCGGCCTTTAAGCAGAAATTGGTTGTTGAAATTCAATATTTAAGTTACGTGTCGCACTAATAAATAAAAATTAAATGACCTTCAGATCAAGCACCCATCTATTAGTAAATAAACAGAGTGAAATTCGATATGTTATTTTAATTTATGTCAGAAAATACATTCGTAGTTTTCTTGAATGTATTAATTTGTAAAATTTTTTAAAGGGTTTAATGGGATTTAATAATCTCAAAAAGGAATCTCTTCTAATACGTCGAGTTGCCCATTTTCGTTTCAACAACTATTTCAAAACAACTCTATATATTTCTAGGTAAATTAAAATTTTCTAATGTCACGATTCATTTAACATGATTAGTAGGGACCTATATTTACATAATTAATTTAGATTTATCAAAGTGAATTTATGTTATCATTTAATTTAAAAATATTATTTCTGCTCATGATTAAATTTTAATAATTATGTATTTACTTACTTAAATTTTCTTTTGTTCGCAATTAAATCTCCAATCGTGTAAGGAAATATGTTTAATAGATTGATGATTCACTTTTCTTATTACATTTACTCAATTTAACTTTAATGTTAAGTATTTTGTAAAAGGAACTTCAGTAAGTGACTTTGATTTTGGCACTAAAGTATTTTATTTTCTAATTTAGCTTTGAAGAGAATTCAGGAACACTGACGTTGCTCCTGTACGAGTAATTTTTGTTGCAGCGCTTTCTCCGTCCCCTTGCAATAGTTGTATATTGTATTTAGATTACTTAGTATATCGTTTTTAAATTTAAATGAACTAGGGTGGCCTTCTACCGATTTATTAAAATATTTTTAGTCGATTGAAAGTCTAGTCACGAACGGACCCTTAGTATTCTTTTATCCACGCCTCCTTTACAGAATCAAGTGGTCTGGACTTCCATTCCACCGAATTGAATGTAAACTTAATTTGTAAAATGTTTTAGTCATTTTTGACCATTATACTTTTTTCAGGGTTACAACTCCATAGGAAACAATATAATTGGGTGTAGGTAAATTATGGAAACTAAGCCTAAATATTTTATAAATTTTTTACAGTGAATAACGTTGGTTAAAATATTAGCATGTATAGTTTTATGACGTTTATCGAACCATTGTCTTGTTATTTCACGTTGAAATTTACGGCAGGAACATGTAGTGTTGATCTATTAAAATATCTAGAGCGCTCAGGAGCAACAAAATTGTTTATGAATAATCCAAACTTTTTGAAAGTTTTCGAAATTCTAGATTTTGGTAGAATTGTGACTGATTTGCGTGTTCATTGAAATTAGTACATCCTTTGTCTAGATCTATGCACTTGGATTTCAGAAAGTGCACTATTGATTTGTATAAAAGCAAATTCTCTTCAATTAATTTTAAATTAGCTTCTGTTGTTATAATTTATAAATGCTTGATTTAATAATTGTTTTGGTCTAGATTTCTACGTAATTTCTATTCAGAAAGTGTCTGAATTTATTTTACATCAATTTAATAATTCATGAAATTGATCTGAAAATAGCTAAATTTTGGAAAGTAGATATAATATACAAACACAGAAGATTAAAAAATAATATACGGATTTAAAAAATTGTATCTACTAAAAAGGGTAAATGTTAAAATATATTGAAAAAACTTGCAGTTGGATAATATTAATTTTAATCGGAAAGAAAATTTATTGTTTACTACACTAATTTAATGGATTAGAAAATAAGTAGTTTAATATTCTATCCAAAATTTCATTTCGAGACATGAATTTCTGAAATACCTTTTTCAATTTATAGCGGTAATTAATATAAGTAGACGGTTTACTAATATTTCTGAATTAGGGATTTTCATCAGTTTTTAAATCGTGTTGTTTAATATGGTTACAACAAAATGAAGTCAAGTGCAAGAGACTTTTGCGATTTGCTTAAAATAACTGTGGGAATTAATATACATAGGTATAAAATATAAGATCTAAGTGATGAATTCATTTTAATTGAGTCTAGTTGGTCAATAGTGTTGAATCTCCCAACATACATGTTAAGTTTTTTATTGCCCATAAATCTTACGTCGTTTCTACTATTTGTGCCATTGCCAGAAAAGTTTGCCATATGGCAGTTAATATTCTGAAGGACTGTTCTCCCTTTCAAAGACAAATAAATGAGATTAGCATCAAAAATTACAATATTATTATTGATGATTTATTTATTACTAAATTATCTATAACTGTCATTAATATATGTAATTATGGTTTAAAAATGCTAATATCAAGTAAATTAATATAAAACGATTTGATTAAATACCCCATGAGTATTACGTAAATTGAACAAATATATTGTACCAATAGAATAGGATGATTACAATCAATGATTCTAATTTAGGTTGGTTTCGGTGTGGTGCTTCTCGGAAAGCGTGAAAAAGCATGGAAACCAGGGGTTCTCAAAAGAGTTCCGAAAAAGCATTAGCGAACGATATATGATGGATGTATGCAACATGACACGTTCAAATAAACCTCAAAATCCAATATATAAAATCTAATCTAAGTCAGATACAAATTCTGATTTAACTCAATGACATACGACTTTTTCGAAGTAATTCCCAAACGGAATCCAATAAAGTAGTTTTGGGACTGTCGTGTCCCATCAGCAGGGCTTTCAAACATATTATGCGGGTTTTGTGATTGCATATTAGTTATGGCTGTGTTTAGGGACTACCAAAACCAATACTCGGTTTTGTTGCGCTACATTGAACTCGAGTACAACGTGAGCTTATATTACGATGTGGAATTACAAAATAGCTAAAGCATTCAAGCTTTCTACCCCAAAGTAAAACATATATTTCATGCATTGTTTCATACTATTGTTATTTATATGATTCACTTTTACAATTCAATTCTTTATATTGATGCGTCTTTGTATTTAAAATCGTTAATAGTCAACTGTCTTCATTTAAATATTAAAATATCGATTATAAAGTACGAAAATAATGTTTAACCTAAAGCTAATTGCATTAGATTCAAATTGACGAAAATTTTGAAAATAATAAAGTTAAACAAATAACTACAAAATTGTTTAGAACAGAAAATTAACTCGAATTGCTTCATTGGGGACATTTTTTTTATCAAATTAAATTAAATAAAAATTGAAAGTGTGAATGAAACAATGGAAAGTACTTAAGTAACGACTAGATTTCACAAAAAAGTTATAAGGGATGTAACTAGGTTTATGTTGGACATTTCTTGGCATTAATTAAAAGTAACACACTACTATGAATAAAGTTTTTGTCGACAAAGTTTTAGAGAAAAGCTTTTATAATTTAATGTCTCTCAAGCGATAGGTCTTAAAATCCCCTTCAGATACAAAATTTCTTTTAAAGGTTTGAAAGAATGGCATTGAAGAATATTTACTTATGTTAACTTCTTTATTTGTAAATTCATCTGTACCAAAAGTTTTAAATAAATTTAGTACGGAGAATAAATTTTGTTTAATCAGCTCAAACAAATATAGTACATATCGATATTTACAGGAGTTGGACAAAAATATGGAAAAACCTGATAAATGGACAAATATAAGCCCTACATGATGCATATTATTATTATTTATACATATAAAACTTGTTTAAATTCTTGGAAAGATGCTGGAGTGCATAACAATTTCGAGTTCCGTTTTAAAGAACTAGGGCCAAGGAAAAATAACAAGGGGTGTATGAGTCGGAGCATTTTCTAAACCATGAGATTAATATATATATA
>JAHWXV010026278.1:0-12406 GCA_024586415.1 Phrixothrix hirtus
TATATATGAGAATATCAAAGTCCTATGTTTTTTTTTTAAATAAATTTTATTTGGTATTTTGAAATTTTTTTGTTAAAATATGTAATGAAGATACATAATTTAAGTAAGATGGTAATGTCTTCGCCATAAAATTATGAAAAATTGCAGAATAACCAGCAATAGAAAAGGTCATTTTTAAAAACTGCATTTTCTCAAAACAACAAAGATGTTACATACAACCTTGTAATATTAGGGTAGCGAAATGTAATTTTTATTAGCTGTCACTGTATTATTACAAATTACTACCAAATTTGTATTTGTTATTTATTAAACCTGAAAATGTTCATACATAGGTTGGCCATTATGAAAATAATTTTCCACAATAAATATCTTTTGTTCTTGTGGAAACATTGTAATAATCAGTAACAACTAATACAAATTACATTTGTTGGTAATTTGTTTTGATGTTTGAATTTTAATATGTGTGTGAAATAAAAAAAGACCTATCTTATCAAAGTCATTGAAAGAGTTGATTCCAAGACTTCTGGGATACACATTAGAACGTTGTTATCAGTCATTTGCAAAAGTATTTGTTGAATAGTACAAAAATATCCATAAAAACAAGTACAAAAACAACATGAAAAAGAATTAATTATCAGAATAAAACTAACAAAAAATTTTATTTTAAATTTTTTATCAATTCCTCTGAATTTGCATTATTTAAACTTGAAGTTAAATTGAAAAGTGTTTATCACACTCCTGATTTGCTTTTTCATTCTTCCAGGATTTTAACATTTCAATTTATTAATTCAACAGCTTCACAACTATTGCAATGTAGCCAAAAACATACAAAAACAGTTCAATTCAATTTTCTGATTAGAATATAATTTTAATGAATTGTAATTAATTTTTAGATTGAAAAATGTATTGAATTATATGAACAACTTAAACAAAGAATGGGTGTAGCAATTGTAGGACCTCCAAGTTCTGGTAAAACTACATTACGTAAATTATTATTTAACGTAAGTAGAAAGTTAAATTTAATTCACACTATTAAAGCATTTTTTTTAGTCTTTAATTAAAATTGGTAAAACTTTAAAACAATATATCTTTAATCCTAAATCTATGCCACGTAATCAATTATTAGGACAAATTGATTTGGATACACGACAATGGAGCGATGGTGTACTTACGCTTTATAGTTTGCAAGTAACAGCAGAACCGTTGGGTAAGATTTTATGATTTACATCAAGGTGCTTAAATAATCTCCTATGGGTAACTTGTGGGTTCTTAATTAAGATCTGCAGAAATGTACCAGCTCCTGATCAACCTATTGGTTCATCAGGAAAGCTCGGCAGTTCAGCATGTAGAGATGTATTGTGTAAATGATAAAATGAATGCAGCAAAACAAAATATTAATCTATAATTCGATACAATTTAATTTTGTTTAAGATGTGTGGTCCTGGATAGTTTGTGATGGTGACATTGATCCTGAATGGGTGGAATCATTGAACTCAGTTTTAGATGACAATAAGTTACTGTCATTACCATCTGGTTGGCGAATTCAATTTGGACCAAACAACAATTTTCTTTTTGAAACCCATAATTTAAGTAATGCATCTCCGGCTACCATTTCTCGTTTAGGAATTGTATTTTTAAGTGAAGAAGATGTCAGTCTAAATGATTTTGTAGACATTTTTATTGCAAATCAGCCCGAAACTCTTCAAGGTGTAATGAATCATTTCATAAATGATTATTTTTATAAAGGTAGAATTTTCCAGTAACTTTATACATTTTATTAATTTAAATGAATAGGTATTGATTGGGTTGTTAATGAAAGCGAATCAATAACTCCTTCATCTAAAATCTCAATTGCTTCTACTAGCCTTTCTCAACTCTTTGATGTTAATAGTAAAGCACAATTTATTGTTGGACTATTAAATGGATTAGGAGGATATTTAACCAGTGAAGGAAAAGAAATATTTATTCAAAAAGTATTTGAATGGACTAAAGAAACACAACCATCTACTTCTTCCTTTTATTATTATAATAAAGATATTGGAGTAATAAGTTCTTATACTAACAATATAAGCTCAATAGCTCTAGATGCATCCAAAAGTGATTTACCATTACTAATGACAGCTCGGATTTGTCATATTTTAGATTGTTTAAGAAGTTGGTTTCAAAAAGGCCGTGAACAGCACTTTTTACTTGTAGGATCTCATGGATCTGGAAAAACGTAAATTAAAATTTTTTAATTTAGTCTTTTATTTAATTTAATTTTTAGATTGATTTTAAAACATCTCATAGAGGAAAGAAATGATATTGAAATGATTACTATTTCTTGTAATGCTCATTTGTCTCCTCAGCATATAATACAAAAATTGGCTCAGGTAATTAACATACAAGTAGATTGCCGGTGAGTAATTTAATTCTTTTAGTCATGCATTATAGTTAGCAGTCATAAAGGCCGCATTTACAAACCAAAAAAGGGGCATTTAGTGATACATTTAAAAAATTTGCAGCTCTTAAAGAATGATAATTGGGGCACTAATATGCTTATATCTTTCCTCCAACAGGTAAAGTATATGCTGAACTTACTCTTGATATACAGGGTGTCTGGTTTGTCTTGCATACTAAGACTGTCAAGTAATGTGTCATATCTTGGATACCTATAGTAGAATCTTTATATTTATAATTTTGGTTTGTATAATTTCAGTTATGTGAAAATATTAAATGGAAAACTCTAATAATTAATAATTCACGTATTTTCTGTGTGTCCACACTGGCTAACTTTACTATATTGCTTTTAATAAAAGATGCAACTCACACTATTTATCAACAGATTTTATTGTAATTTTTACAGAAGTTATATTAATGTATTAAAGTAAATTTCTAGCAAGGAATTTCAGCACTATCCCGATTTTTGTCGCACTATTTTCTGTAGTTGTTAAGGTTGTCAAGATTTGTGGTTTCAGTTTGAAGGATCATAGTAACCAGATTCCTTTTGAAAGAAAACGAGGCTGTTTGTCATGGAAATGAGAGGAGAGTTTTGAGAAATTAAGAAATAACAAAAACATATATCAAGTAAATGTTTGGCGAATAGAATTTGTCATTTCGCTAGTCAAATTATTTGGCGTTTTTGGTAATATGGAATGATGCTGATAATACCCTCTGTGAAATATGCATGCCCTTCATATAGACAATGTTTTGTTAGATCCAAATGCATGATGTGAAGTAATTAGATGCAGTGTGTCAGTCGGTGGTGACTCGAATGAAGCTCGTGTTCAGACATAGTAGAATAATAAAGCTTGTTTTGCGTAATCAAGTTAAGGGTGGAAAATAGATTTGCGTGGCATGGGTGTGTAATGTGACCCGCAATCAACCAACAATTGCGATTGAAGCCCCCTTGTAATCTCGACGGTAGTCATTTAACCTCCCTAAAGTGGTCTGGGAATTTTAAAGAGCATATTCTCCAGTAACATCCACACCCCTCCCCTGCATGTTGAGTTAACAGGTAATCCTAGAGTGTAGGCAATGGGATAACTGTCTCTCATGTTAATGCAAGGCAGTGTTGAAGCCTGCACAATTTATGGACTCTCCCAGGTCTGTATGTCACTTTCTTGGTGGGAATTAGTTCTTTACCACAAAACAAAGGAAATCTTGTATTAGTTATAAACATTAATGCTCAGTAATTAACATCCATGGGTTCCTTGTAAGAGATATTTACGTTCTGTATTTACACCAACAAATTTAGTCAAAGAATGATGGTGGTACCGACGCCATACATGCCTGTGTGTTTGACCCTTTGGGCCATTTAATTTTAACTCAGTTAATTAGTGACATTTGTGTACCCTGATTTAGTTTATGTACTATTTAATTTACTAAATGGGAATACGGTGTTAAATAACCCCATATTAGTTGTGATCCCCCTATTGTGTCTTGATTTAAGTTGATTATACAGCTAACTGACTCTCATTTCATTGTTTTATTTCAACTAGCTTTAGCTTTAAGGCCCTTACCTGTAAAGCTTATAGACTTGGGAGTAGGTCCGAGTAGAACCTGTGTCACTTTACTGTAGTCATAGAGCGGGCCTGTTCTTACCAGTGGAATACCTATCATCATTATTATATGGGTAAATAAACATGAATGCCCAGTTCTGTATTGCTGGTCGATGCCTTGTTGGTCATACCCATTATCATAGATCGAGGCAGTGGCGCCGCCAATTGTGTACCGTGAATCTCATGTTGATTGAGTAGGAGACAGAACTGTTGGTATTTTTGAACCCCACTCACACTTCAATAACTTAGTCGGCATTCACTGTTGATGTTGGCTCCATCAACTAAGAACATGGTCCGATCTAGTCATTTGTGGGGCTGTCGCAAGGTGCTAAATAACAAGTGAACAATTGTTATTAATTATGTTATCAAATTTACATCAAAAACATTTGCTAGCAATTCCTAGAGAGTGACAATGTGCTAGTTTTCAATAACGAGGGGCTGTTCTTCATTTTGAGAAATTACTAAGCCGTAATGTAGCTAAGATGTTAAAATGTTGGTAAAGATGGTCTGACAAAGAATGCCATGAGCATCTGTGCACCATCCTAAATCTGGATGTCATATGACAACTACTGCCCGTGAAGACCAGCATCTAAGGATTTTAGCTTTGAGGAGCAGGTTTTCCACAATACATACTGTTGGAAATTATCATAGAGTAAGATCTTTTGGACTTCATCAAGAAAGTCAGATGTTCACATGCAAAAGGTCAAAATTTGAAACTCTGTTCAACGGCATACTGCCCTAACCCCAACTGTCATGGTTTGAAGTGCAATATGTAATGGCAGTAAATTACTCCTTATTTTCATTCCAGGAAATTTGAATGCTGCCAGTTATATAGCCAACATCCTTGAACCTGATGTTAACATATCTTAGAAAATTGGTTAATCCAATTTTTTCAACAAGATAATGCTCCCACCATATAGCAAGAGTTACAATATGCTAAGGAAGAAGCTAACTTGGTAGTTTTTCCATGATCTGCATTGTCACCTGATCTGTCACTGATCGAGCATGTCTGGGACATGATCAGTTGGAAAATAAATAATTTACATTGTATCGCAATCAAAATTGGTTTTAAACCTTTGATGACTTTTTTCTTAAAATAAAGTTTCTCTATAACAAACCACCTGAAATGGCTATAGTAAGTAAATAATCTAAGTAAAGGTATGAGAAGGCACCACTAGATTTGGTTTTAACTGAGTTTGAGTTCAGAAACAACAAGTCCAGTGATAACTAACAATCACATAAGAATTGCTATATACAACTAGCAATGTTTGCTTAAAACTGAGTCGTTTGGAGTATTGACTATGTCACTGGATTATGCAATATCAGTCTACACCACGACAACGGCTGCTAAATAAAATGTTTATCAAAGATCGTCAATACAAAAGATATAATTTACTCACCTAAAATATCTAAAATATAAACTAATCTAATCTATGCTATTGAAATAAAAGGGTTGTTTTGAAATAGTTAATAGTTAATAAATTATGTTACCCTACCTATTAAAGAGACAATTTTTGAGGGTATTTTAAATTCCATTAAGCCCTTTTTTCAAATTTGTTGCAAACAATAACATTTTGTGTACTGCTGACATTACCACATAATGTTCCAGAGGTTTAAGAAAAATGTGAAGTGTAATTCCTGATATAATGAATAACAACATATTAAATTACACTCTGTGATTTACTTACTAATAAATATGTAGGTGCTTGACCTGCCACAATATGACCTAATTTTGACTTAAAATTAATTTAAAAATAAATTTGGAAGTTATATTAAAAGCATATAGGAGATAATTTGACTTATAAACAGAATCTACTACTATTACTGCTATGACTCATGCCATTCCCTTAGTGGGATATGCAAAACCCAGTACCAAGCCTCCACCTTCTCAACAACTGCATACACCAATCGCCTCTCACTACCGCCACCTTTCACCGCAACTCCCAGCACTGTACAGTATCCACACCATCCTACTATTACCCGCCATTGTTACTATCTCTACTATCACCCTTTCTCTATTTTTCTCCATTCCTTTCTGTCCTTACACACTTATTTTGCTTTCATTAAACTCATGCAACGTTTTTGGCAAGCTCTCCTATTCTTTGTGCACTTTATTCCCTTTCCTTTTACAATTTCTTCAATCATATTCAGCCAACTCTTTCTCGGTCTACCCCTACCTAGTTTTTCATTCATATCTGCCTCATATATTCTCTTTGTTAAGCGTTCATTACGCATTCGTTCCATATGTCCAAACCATCTTAATGCACTTCTTTCATACAGTTCAGGCAGTGTCTCCTTCACCTGGCACGTATCCATCACCCATTCATTCCTTACTCTGTCACATCCCATTTTTCCACATGCAGCTTTTAGCTACCTCATACTTCTGTGTTTATTTTACTCCTATGCTTCTTCTGACATACCCAAGTCTCACTACCATATAAAACAATTGGAATAAATATACTATTGTACAGCCTTCTTTGCTTGTTCACTCTTGGTTACTGACCACATGCTGTCAATTATTCTCCTGCCTGCATTCACTCTGTTTTCAATTTCACTTTCTATCTACTCGCCCATCATTCACAAACATTCTGCCAAGGTAAGCAAACTTATCCTCTTGTTCAATTATCTCGCTACCCAACATCAGCTGACATATTTCCTTCTCACCTTTCGTATTGAAAACCTTTACTTTTGTTTTGCCACTATTGATTTTCAGATCCATTTTTTCATTCACTTCCACAAATTTATTCAACATTCGAAGCATTTGGCGCATACTTTTAGCTACTAATACTGCATCATCTACATACATCAACACTTTTTCATTTTTGGTACCTATATTTATACCACTCAAGTCCTCACCTGCATTTATCCATAAATATATTAAACAACCACGGAGACATTACACATTCTTGTCTCACACCTTGCTCAATTTCAAAGTACTCACTAACCATACCGTTCACTCTCATGCACGCTCTGCTTCCATCATACATTGCTTTTATTGCATTCAGTAGTTCACCCTTTACACCATACTCCATCAGAGTTTTCCATAACTTGCACAAATGTACAATACATTTTCTCATTAATATGCAAAAACTTCTTGGCCATTTGCTGCAAACTAAAAATTTGATCCATGCACCCTCGTCCAGGCATGAACCCACACCATACCTTTCAGTATTTATGCGAACTCTGTCAATGATAATTATACCAAACACCTTGCCAGCTACACTATAGTTCTTGCATTCATATCTACCACTTTTGCCTTACTAATTGAACACAAGCATTAAATAGCTTGTACAACCATTCACCTAGTCGCATAATGCCATATTTTAACATTTCGTTTGTAACTTCATCTACTCCAGCAGCCTTCTCATTTTTAAGCCTTTTTATTGCATTTTGTACTTTTTCCATGCCTGTACCCTTATCGTTCTCTTTAATTTTATTAGTTCCAGCATTTCCCACATTCACACTTATCCCAGTATCCCTGTTGCCATACAGCCCTTTAAAATATTCTTTTCAACGCAATATCCCTTTACTTTCATCCCACTCCATTTCATTCTCACGAATTCAGTTTGGTCAGTTCCTTACACCCTGCTTTGCATTCTTTATCCACTTTCAAAATAATCTTTTATTACCGTCAAAATTATTTTGCATTCTTACTCCTTCCTTCACCCTCAGATACTCTTTACTCTCCTTCACAGCTTCCTTTACATGCTTCTTTTTAATCTGATATGCTTTCAGCAGATCCATCTGTTCTTCTCATCTTTAGTTCCAATCATTCTTTCTTTCTTCTCCTTTACTGCATCTTTCATGGCATCATTCCACGATGTGTTCTTTTTGACTTTCCAATCATACTCACTCCACATACTTTAGTTGCACACTCTATCACGATGCCTTTCAACCTCTTCCATGCACATTTGACGCCACCTTTTCCAATTTCATACTTCCATTCAGATTCTTCTGACAACATTCTCTTCACTTTTGTATGTATTTGTCTCTCACACTCTCTTCCTGCAATCTTTCCACTTTCACTCTAGTCTTTCTTACAACTGCCTTCTTCTTATATACCCACTTTCTACCAAGCTCAATTCTTGATATTACCAGAAAATGATCTGTCCCCCATTCAGAATCTTTCATCATTCATGTGTCCTTTACCATTTCACGTAACCTCTCATCATAAACAATTAAATCAATCATGCTTCAAGATTCTCCTCTTTGCTATGTATACAAATGGATATCCTTATTCTTAAACCACATATGTGATGCAAACATGGGCTTTTCTAAGTATAGCCCAACTAATGCTTCCCCATTCTCATTTGTTCTGGGATCGCCGTAAGGGCCAATTAGACGATCTATATTTTCTCTTCTTACTCCCACCCATCCATTCAGGTCACCCAGTAAAATCACTCTATCATTCACGCGACATGCATTAAGGTTTGCAAAAGATTTCATATTCATCCTAGTTATCACCATTAAGCAAAGCATAACACATTACAATCATTACTTTCCTGATGCCTATCTTTAATCGAACCCAAAGTAGCCGGGGAGACACCAATTCATACTCCCTTACATGCGTTTTAGCTAATTTGATCAAAATCAATCCCACTCCCTTTGAACCATGGGTCCGACTCTCTCCAGACCAGAAACCTAGCCTTCCCTCGTCCATCTCTTCCATTTTTCCATTCCATGTTCTCGCGTTTATTTCAAGGTGGGCTAATCTTGTTCAATATCAGTTGCCCACCATGGCTTTGATTGTCCGAAGCTTTGCATTGGTTATTTTTAGTAGTATTATTAAAG
The DNA here is from genome assembly GCA_024586415.1 of Phrixothrix hirtus. Lineage (NCBI taxonomy): Eukaryota > Metazoa > Arthropoda > Insecta > Coleoptera > Phengodidae > Phrixothrix > Phrixothrix hirtus. Next base: position 8,832 of record JAHWXV010026278.1, read on the forward strand.
GTAGACCTGGTTGCTAGCCTAGATTGTACCATATGTCGATGTATCATTCCCTACTTATGGAATCGACACCATATTGGTCAGTGTTGATGTGCCGTGCCGCGACTCGGGCAACAGAATCTTCTTATTTAAATCAAAATTAAAAACAATTGCTTCTAAAGATTACAAATTTAATTGATTTATGAAACTGTGCATTGGCATAAAAAACATGTTAACATAACGTATGTTTTAAATAGTAAATGCATTCAGAATTCATATTTTTACTAATGCAATTATTTATTTATTTGTAATATTAAAGTAAGAAATTACTCGTATCTTAATACAATTAAAAATTTCTGCAAGTTCACTGTTTGACTAGATATTTAAATATGTGTACAGTCAATACAACCTGCTGTTGTTGAAATATCTGCAATCATGGGAAATCTTTTTATATTCGCTCGTTTACGATGAGTGTATTTTGTAAAATGTATCCGCCTTTTTCAGCCAAAGCCACTGAGTTCTTTTTAATGATATTACTTATACTCGGTTGGCTTATGACCCTTAAATCAGCACTATACTACTAAAATGAAAAATGTTTAATTCGAAATTAAATATTAGTCTTAAGTAGTAAGCAATTCTTACAAAATAAAATCAATAAAATTAAACGTCAACAATAAATTATGTATGCCTAAGAAGATAACAGAGAATAGGTTGGAATTATTACATTTTCATAAATAAAGGATTTTCGGTTAGTATGAATTTGACATGCACAACCATCAACTCTCGTTCAATCTTGGTCAGAAGCAGGTTTGTTCAAATGACCCTGGGTTGATCTTATTGGTGGTGTTATTTCTGACTATTAATAGTAATAAGTATCAATCTGAGCTTTAATTCTCAGATCAGGTTCAATCCTGGACTATTAATATCGCACTAAGTGCATAGGAAGTGGTAACGACACCACTCATTATTAAATAGATTCTTTGTTTTTATTATTTTCCTTTGAAATTTTATTCATTTTGTTGACATACAATAATACAGCTTCTGTAAAAATTTTAATAAAATCTATTGATGACAAATAATAGGTGTTTTTTATTAAAAGCAGTACATATTCATTCACATTATTATAGTGCTTTGAAAATAATAATAATAATAAAATGCACAATGTATTTTTACTTCCTCTTACCTATATGAAATATAGTATAGAGAAAGTATTGTTTTTGTCCAAAAACAGGATATCTCAAAAACGAAAAGTCATAGATAAACGAAATTTTATATTTGAGCTTGTATTCATCCTTGCACGCGACTGTAACAATTTCACTAAAATCTGATAACTGGAAGTGCCACTTTACTCTTGTCATTATTTGGTTTTTCGCGATTTTCTCGAAATCTTCTCTAACGATTTTTTTTTAATTGAATGTATTTGGTAGACGTTCAATGCCTATTCATATAATTAAAACAGTTTCCCAAAAAAATGGCCGTAAAACGAGTAACCGGAAGTACTCTCGCCATTAACTATGAATAACATAACTATGAAACTGAAAGTTCTAGATAAATGAAGATTTATATATGACATCCTAAGTACCTTTGTATGCTAAATTTAGAATTTGGTTAAAATCCAATAACCGGAAGTACAACTTTATTTCTGTTATTTTTATGTATTTTTCAAATTTTTAGTTTGTCGTGATTTTCTTGAAATTTGCTGTAACGATTTTTTTTAAACTTATTGCATTTCTTAGTCATTTAATGACTTATACAATTTAGGTTATTTCTCAGAAACATCTCTGTAAATTGAATAACCGGAGGTACCTTCACCGTTAACTCTAAATAAAAAAACTATGAAACTAAAAGTCTTAGTTGAATGAAAATTTATATTTGTGGTCATAGCTGCCCTTGTATACCAAATCAGAAATTTGGTCAAAATCTAATAACTGGAAGTACCACTTTCTTTCTGTCATTTTTAGATATTTTCCGAATTTTCTTAAAATCAGCTCTAATGATTTTTTTAAAACTTAGTATATTTCTTAGCTCCTTTGTTCTGTTTTATATGAACCAAACATCATATAAAAGTGACATTTTATATTTAAGTCTGTTATTATCCGCACATGAGATACCAAGAATTTAGTTAAAATTGAATGACCAGAAGTGCCACTTTATTCTTGGGATTTTTAAACCTTTTTTTCGTTTTTCTCAAAAAAAGTTATAACATATTTTTTAAACTTTTTACGGTGATTATGCTTTCAATGCCGTGAACTTAACGGTTTTGCTGTCAAAATGCATTGAAGTAAGTTATCAGATAAAATTTCCAGAGTGAAGCAGCCTTTCGCATGTCCAGTAACTTAGATGGGTGACCATTATAATTATCATTTCCAAAATAAACACAAATAATAATTTAATCATTTGTGAACACAATTTACGTATCTATATGTGTAAGAGAAAGTTGTGTATTTTCTCACATCAGATTTTTTATTATTCAATGTTAGTATTACATTTAGTAATTTTTCAAATTTTTGTTATTTTATTTTGTGGCTGAAATTTCAAGATATGGAAAGTCCCTTCACCCGCTTGGATTCAACTACTATGGCTACTAGAATTTGGCCTAATTTGGAGGAATTTCTCTGCCACTGGGGATTTTGAAACTACCAAACATCACATTGACGTAGGATTTTACTTCCTTATCTGGGAAGAAGGCATACTTTTTAAATTTTTCTCATTTGAAAAGTTTATCAAACTCGATCAGGATTGAACCTACTTCCTTTGGGGATAGAGGCAAACATACTAACCACTACACCAATCCAAGCTGGCAATTTATGAATTAAATTTTAGCAAAGATCTTGGGAACAGAGATTCCTCTGAAATCCTTTTATTTAATTCATGAATATTTATGGTTAATGAAAGCTGGTATAAAATACTATTCTCATAATAAATACTGACTTGTCTAGTAAATAGTCTTTTTTGTTGACTCTTCTCCTTCTTGATTACATTCCAGTAAACACCATCAAACAAGAGAATTTTTGGTATATTTATATTGCTTGGTCTTACCTTTCTATGTTTATGATTATCATTTGCAATTCTTGTTTTGCACTTCCTGAATTAAAACATCTCATTTTATCATTTGTTTCCATGACTAAAGAGACAGTTTTAAGGTAGATTTATAGTCACTTCAGTAACGTCAGTGGCGGTAACGGTATTGTTACTGTAAAAATTAAACATAGGTTTTGCATGGACAGCATTTATAATGCAATCGGTAAATTGCAAGCTCAGCAATCATTTCGGCAAGATGTTCAACTTTTACATTTTTATGTTACCGAGTTTACTGAGAACCAATCAAACAGCATAATGACATTGTTTGCCGAATAAATACGATGTCATTGCATTTTTATTTCTGATTGCACATGTTGAAAGTAAGGTTATATTGTGTTGATTGCAATTTGGTTGTCATTTTTTATCATAGGCGTGTACATGTATTTGGTTGTTCCTTGATACTTTTTATATTAGAGTAACATATTGCTATGGCCAGTTTGACCAGTTAAATAAATACCCGCCAAAATTTCAAAATTACTATAAAAATCAAATAATACAAAAAATGCAATATTAACTAA
>JAHWXV010026315.1:0-14992 GCA_024586415.1 Phrixothrix hirtus
ACTTTTGTTTGTTTTGCCATAAGCTGAATTTAATCACATAATTGTGAAACAAGCTGTATTTGTTACATTTATTGTTCTACAAGTTTGAAAGCCTTGTATATAAAGAACATTCCAGTTTAAATTATGCATCTATCTTACTACAAAGACAGTTCGTACGTTGATAAATTACTAGAATTGGTATGTTAACTAACATCAACCAAGTATATCTGGAACAATCTTATAAGTGAGAAAAATTCTTCAGTGAAAAGTAATAAAGAATGGTACTTCTGATTCACAACAAGAGTGTCTATTCTTGAGCTCGTAAATTAAATACAATACATGTCAGATACAAACTTAAGATTTATTAAACACCAAAGGATCTAACTTGAGATATAAATAAGTTACAAATGTCTTTGTAGAGGACTTACATCAGGGTTATGGCTTACTACAAAAGTAAAGTTTAAGTTCACGGCAATATTGTGATTAATTTTTCTTTAAAAGCAATTATTTTAACAATAACCATGTCCTTCGGTTTGATGAAATGTAAACATTTAAATGTTATTATTTAGATTATTTCAGTGACATATCACACAAACATAATCAATTTTTAACTTCTGAAATTACATTAATCTTTTCCTGCCCACTGTCAAAGTTTTTCACTGTGATTTTATCATATTTTAAGCTGTTTTTTAAAAGTTATTCATAGTTGATTAATAGTGTGTAAAAATAGATGAAACTTATAACCTGAACCAAATTTTTTCACCCATAATTAATCTTTTCAAAATTATTGCGACAACCGAGTAGTTTTGAATTTCTGTTCTGTTCATTAACAAGGGCATCAGTTATTTAGCATTGCTTCATACTTGTCAGAATAACAATGCAATATTTAAAAACATTATAAACGTCATTTATTATTACACTATTACAACACAGATTCTATTTAAGAAATGTAAATATCATCCCAATCTATTGTAAAATATCTAACAGTAATTGGATCATTTCGACATTATTCAAGCTCATTAAGAAATAATAGCTAAACAATTCTATGTAATTAAAAATTTATATCCTTAAATAATTTAAATCAAATTTGGCAACCTTAGAACAGTTTTCAAGTAAAATCTATTTCAATTCCTTTTTATTAAAGATCCCTGCTGACGAAATCATGAAATGAACGAAACTGCAATGCAGGAATCTCAAGATAATTTGATAAAAAAATATGGAAATGGAGTTTTGTCTCATTTTAAATTTCGTTAACCAATTGTATATGGCATATGTCGTCTGTAAAGCCTAGTTCATTTAACACTGAGCTGTGTAAAAACTTGACAATTGCTTCTTGATAGTTAAACAAAGAAGACGTGTTTAAATTTTTGTGGCGCTAATATTGCTAACCGCCGTTTTGATGGTGAATTATCAAACATCGTAATTAATTCAGCCTTACGTTAACATTTAAGTTAAGACAACTGTGTCCTCACCTGGCTTAGATCGAAGTCAAGGTTTTAAAGATTGTTTTTTATGAACCTATATGGTCTTTCACCCCGCCCCTAGATAAAACCGTATGTGTTTTTATGATACTGCAGAATGTTTCACGTATAATAAATATAAGCTTGTTAAAAAAAATCAATTTAAATTCATCTCCAATTATATGGTAAATTTTCTACGTACCCATTATTTCAATTTAATTAGCCATAATTGTTTTATGTGTAATAAATTATATTATAATTTACTACATAAAAATATGTTTAGAAATTAAAATAAGTCAGCATCATTTATTAAATTTGACTGTGTCTGCGTTTATCCAAAATTTAAGTAAAATTATTTTATCTGCAAATTTGGACTTAATTCTCATTATCAATAATACTACGCACAGAACTGTAACGTAATTTTAGTATTGAATATAAGGTGTAAAAGATTCGGGTAATTTTGAAATTTCATTGTTTATATTGCCATCGGGATTTGGGTTTCAAAGTAATTTGAATTTTGTTAATGACGTCACGATAAGCACTATTATTTTTGACTCACTTTAAGTCTAAATTTTAAATATATTTTTGCAAACATTTAAACTTGCTTGCTCTTGTAACTTTTATTTTGGCATTTTTCTCATATTAGCTTTATTAAATCAAAAACATTTTATCTGTGCTGTTTTAGGCAGGCTGTAACATCAACTATTTTCACAATTTCTTGCACATTCGTTAAATGTTGTGATTGATCCGTATTTTTTCCTATTTATATGTTTTTATTCCAAGTTTAGCAGCTTTAGAACTCCGTGAATCTTGGATACCAATTTCATTTATTTGTTTCTCTCTAAAAAGGATTAAACTGCTAGCCGAGTAACCTTTTTTACTAACTAACTTATTTTTAGTTAACTGGGTAGTTGTTAAAATTATTACAATTATTACATTATCTAATGCAAGAAAAAAAATAGAAAGAAAATCTGCAAGGTAAATTTGTGTTAATAAGTCCTCGTTTCCTTTGTCTAATTATCGTGATTAAAGTTTATCATTTAAAAAATTTAGAAACAAGAGAAAGTATTGAATACTATGCTTTCTTACTTTCTCTTGCCTATATAAAATATAGTAGAGAAAGTTAAGTTTAGATGCCCACTTTCTAGCGCTAATACCGTTTTCAGGATCCCTGAGCGGGAAAAACATGTTTCTAAAAATTGATCCCTCTGTGTGTGTGTGTGTGTGTGTGTGTGTGTGTGTGTGTGTGATGTGTGTGTGTGTGCGCGCGCGCGCGCGTGCGTGCGTAAGACCACACACGCGTGCGTGTGCGAGTGTGCGGCGCGCGCGGGCGCTCGTGCGCAAGCGTGCATTTGCGAGTGTGTGCATGTTTGTGTGTTTGTGTGAACGTGTGTGCGTGTGTGCGTTAACGTACGTGCGCGTGTGCGTGATGCGCGGGTGCACGTGTCAGCGTGCGCATGTGTGCGTGCTTACGAGCGAACAAGCGTTCGTGCGTGTGCATGTGTTCGCTTGTTTGTGCGTATTTGTGTGCGTGTACGCGGTTGGCTGTGCGCGTGTAACGCGGGGTTGCTCGCGTGCTCTCTTGCGCTGAGCGTGTGTGCTTGTGTGCGAGGGTGCTTGGGCTTGTATGCTTGTGTGCGCGCATGCGCAGTTGGGCATGGGCGCGTGTACGAGCTGGCGAGCGTGCATGCGGGTGCGCAGACGTGCGCGCGGGCGTTTGTGTGTGTGTGTGTAGTAAGAAATTTGTTAAAATCGAATGACCGGAATTATCTCTCTATTTTTGCGATTTTTAGGTTTTTTAAAATTTTCTTGAAAAGGGCTTTATCGATTTTTTGAAACGTTAGCTTTGGATTGAGCGGGCGAGCGTGTGTTTGTGTGCGTGTGCTCGTGCGCGCGCCCGCCCAGTCGTGCGCGTGCACTTGCGCGGATGCGTGCGGGCGCATGTGCGTGCGAACCAGTCTGTATGTGAGCGTGCCTGCGTGCGTACGTGCGTTCGGCCATGTGCGTTTGTGTGTGCATAGTAAGAAATTTATTAAAATCAAATCCCCGGAATTATCACTTTATTTTTTCGATTTTTAGGTTTTTTGTGCACTTACGCGGATGCGTGCGGGCGCGTATGCTTGCGGGCGCGTATGCTTGCGAGCGAGTGTGTATGTGAGCGTGCCTGCGTGCGTCCTGCCATGTGTGTTTGTGTGTGTATAGTAAAAAATTTATTAAAATCAAACCCCCACTTTATCTTTTTGATTTTTAGGTTTTTTAATATTTTCTTGAAAAGGGCTTTATTGATTTTTTTAACCACTAGTTTTGCATTGAGCGAGCGTGCGTGTGGGCGTGTAGGTTTGTGTGTGCGTGTGCTTGTGTGCGTGCATGCACGGATGGACGCGCGCACTAGCGGGGGTGCGTGCGGGCGTGCGAGCGTGCGGGCGGGCGAGCGTGCGGGCGAGCGAGTTTGTCTGCGTGATTGCGTCCGTACTTGCGCGCGTGCATGCGTGCGGCCATGTGTGTTTGTGTGTGTGTATTGTAAGAAATTTATTAAAATCAAATCCCCGGAATTATCACTTTATTCTTGCGATTTTTAGGTTTTTTAGATTTTCTTGAAAAGGGCTTTATCGATTTCTTTTAAACATTAGTTTGGCGTTTAGCGGGCGATTGTGCGTGCGCGTGTGTGTATGTGTTTGTGCGCGTGTGTGCGCGTACTTGTTTCTGTCTGTGCGCGCATGCACGGGTGGACGCGTGCGCTTGCGCGCGTGCTTGCGGGCGCACATGCGTACGTACTTGCGTGCTTGCGTGCGTGCTTGCATGTGCACGCGCGCGCGTTCGTTCTAGCGCGTGCGCATACATACGTGCGCGCACGTTTGCGTGCGGTCGTACGTGCGTGCGTGCGGGCGTGTGTTTGTGTTTGTGTAGTAAGAAATTTGTTAAAATCGGATGCCCGGAATTACTTTATTTTTGCGATTTTTAAGTTTTTTGAGATTTTCTTGAAAATGGCTTTATCAAATTTTTTATCATTATTTTTGTTTCTTTTGAATCACCCTGTAATGATGTTAAAAGGAGCTTCAAAACGATTCCTTAGTATTGTAAAAGTTGTTTGAGTGTGCCAATCTTCTCTATCCAAACAGCAGAGATATCCCTTGTAAACGAAGTTCTGAGACACCCGAAGTTGTAAAAGCGATAACGATGTATGGAATGTTTAGTCTGCCAACAAAAGTTTTTTGTATTATTCAGGAGGCAATGAAAATAAAAGATGTACTCGGCCTTATTCAAATTTCGCAGGTGACTTCGTTCCCGACGACTATACAGAGTCATCGGAAAAGGTGTCCGCGATTTGGAATATCAATAGTAACACATTAATTAAATTTAACACATTGAATAATATATTTCAATAATTTTAATAATATATTTCAATTGCACAGTGTGCAAATTTGTTACAGAGATTGGTACGTTTCAGTGTGAACGTCCATTTGTGATGATTTACTAAGTACGTGGAAAAACTAAAGAATTATATTTTTGCAGCGGGTATAGCTCGACCGAGTGGCTCAGGTTCGTCAGGAGGTTTTCTTTAAGCCTAGGTGAATTGGGTGGCTTCATTTATCTAATTGTCAGGTCGGTGTTCCTGCGGAACAGTTATTTGGCGGATGACGTCATTTACCAAAATGACGCAATTCCAACTTCGGTCATAAAACAAACCTTAGTGGTTTTACTTTTTAATTGTTTTAATTTACTTAATTCAATTAGGGATCGGCGGTAATAATAAGAATGTTACTATTTACAAAACACTTTATTAAAATAAAACGAAGAAAAATTAAAACAATATTCAAACGGTATAAATAACTAAAATGATTACTTGAACTTAATCTTTACTATACAAAAAGACCAGTCGTCCAGTGGGCGAAGACAGCGGTCTGATTTACTTTTCCGCGACGCGACGTGTTTCGTTCCCTTCGATTTCTATCTTCCTGTCACTTCTGAATACGTTAGCTTTCAGTGAACCGCGGACCTAAGTACAAGTGTGTCGCTTGTGATGGCGGTCGTATACGTAATTTATTTCGGCGGTAAACTGGGACAGATTATTAATATGATCACGCTAGGATATACCCACGACTTCTCTTGCCACACAGTACAACTAAACGTCGAGACATCAGGCGTCGTTTGCAGGTCACTACAGAGCAACTCGCTTGCAGACAACCAGACGTTGACGGTTACAGGAAATCTTAATTCAGCGTTGTTGCGCTTCCGCTATCGGTATAACTCGACGCGCAACGACGCTGAAGACGTTTGGCGTTGAACAGTTTGGTGAAACTGTAAATGGAACAATTATTATTTATACAATCATTTTATAACAAATAAACTAATATCGCTCACTCCCGTACGGTATATTTTTGGAGCTCCCTTAAAGTTAATTTTGTCTTTATTAAAGTGTTAACTACTAAGCTTCTGCCTTTATGAATATTACAAATACGCGTGAATTATCGTAATTCTTTTTGATCGCGTTTTGCACTGTTGATACGGTTCTGCGGGAAACGTTACACCTTCTAGCTGGAAAAATATTTAGACGTGTTAGGTGTTACAGTTAGTAGAGAAACTCTCTCTTTTTCTTTCCCTTTTCCCCTCCTCACATCCCTATTTCTCTCACAAGTGCTGTAAATCACTAATTCCTTCTGCGTAGACTATGTTTTAACGTAGCTTCAGAAAAAAGTTGAGTGGAGTCAGAATTTTGTAGAAGTGCAATTTAAAACGTTATAATTAAAAATATTTTGGACTCTCGATGTCGTTTTTAGGCATATTAAGCAGGAGCGCTAGATTTATTCAAGGTTGCGTACGCACCATTCTCTCAGATCTTCCACGTTCTCTTCTGATTAGGAGATTTTTTAATGACCACTTGCTGTGTCTTTAAACTGATTAAACCATCGAATTCCGGTACCTCGATATTTCAGTTGCATTATTATAAACGACGTATCACAACACTGTTTATAGGCTGCTGTAGACACATTCATGCAATGTCCCAATTCAAGACTGAAATCTATAATCAGTGGATTACTACTTAAGACATTTTGCATTAAAATCACGGACCCCTTTTCAGATAACCATGATTAAATCACCTAAATTCCATTGGTATCAATAAAGATTGCAGACTTAACTTTCAGAACAATCGGCCTTTGGTGAAGAAATCTCCTTTCTTGTAACTTCACTATCAAGAAAATTGAAATTCCCACATACAAAAAAACATTATAACTTTTAAATTTCACCAACAGAGCATTTATTTCTTGCTTTAATTTTATATTGTTATTGTTAAGCCCCTTATTTTATATAAGAGGCAGCCTGAAGGCTTAAAAATGCTTAGGATGCAATAATAATATACGGTTTCCGGTATATAAGACCATTACTTTAACAACAGATACATTTTGGTATGTATTTCTAAAAACACTCATAAATTAAATTGCATTGTTTCCGAAATATTTTCAATTAAAATTTTACTCTGGTCCTGTTTATGACTTGCTCTACTATGTTGGACGAGGAAATGACCGGTCCACTGTACATATAATATATATTTGTTACAAGATTCACGCTCATAAATTAAATTGCATGGTTTTCGAAATATTTTCAATTAAAGGCTTTCGCCCCAGTCCTGTTTATGACTTGCTCTACTGTGTTAGACGAGGAAATGACCGGTCGACTGTACATATAATATTTATTTGTTACAGGATTCACCACTACTAATAGGTACACATCAGTAGATGATCCCACATCAATACTTGCATACGTGTTAATAATTGGGTAGTTCAAAATTTTGCGAAGTTTCGAATATAATATATTTATTAAATAAGACATTGATAGATATGATTTTAGTGTACGAAGAAACAAGTACGAACATTCGCAGGTATTCGGCGTTTATATCGAGAGCACTTCCAAAATCGCTGACAAAAGTATTGTGTGTTGCCTATAAGTACGACGCGCAATTAAATATAAAGCATATATAAAATGCGTATTAAAGTTATCCAAAAATGCTGCCTTAGTTTTCCATTATTCCTAATTAAAACGGCCTAAATTAATAAATACTCTAGATAATAGCCCCAGATTGATTTTATTTTACTCTGTATCAATCAAACTCAAATATCAACAAAATACCTTATCAGAATATGAAGAAGTTATTCAGGTATTCATCAACTTGTCAAAAAAACGAAAAATTACGACTTCAAGTTTAATTTTTCTTAAAAAAAATTATACTATTGATAGATTTTGCCAACTTCTCCAAATAATATAACAGGCAAAAGTGGAAATAAGGAAAAGTTGGGAAGGGAGCCTAGAAACTCGATATATCGGCCGACTAAGTTAATTAGGGTCGGGGTGGATGCAACATGACTGTATACTACATTATTCGGACCACACCCAAATGCTTTAATGGGAATTTATAAAAGGTTGGCACCACCTATTCATGTATCTAGTAATAGAAAAAAAAATAATTGCAGCGATAACTAAGTTAAAGGTAAATCTTCGGTCTTCCTAATAGCTTGCATCTAAATCGAGTTACGCATAACTTACAATTTCGGGGCCACCTGTATAAAATTATAAATCAATATAATTTTAATTGACTAAGGGCCAATATTTCAGTTCTAACTTAAGCTTTAGCTTACTTAAACCTTGTTTGGTTTCCATAAAAACCATTGTAGTAATAATTGTTTCTACAGCAAATAAGTGTCGTTTAAGTAATCTGAAGCTTAAGCTGCAACTGAAATGATAAGAAAAGTTACATTTACACAAACAAATTTAACAAAAATGTTTTAAGAAAATACATGTACAATCAAACCATTTACATAGATGCACACTGTACATGCGCTAGAAGTAAACATAAACTCAATTACATGTTCTATATTCTAAAGATTTAACCGGCAATCAATTACAGAAAATCAAATATAAGGGCTTCAATGTTCAAATATCTACGTCCCAACACATAATAAATAAAAGAAATTCGTTTCAATAGTTAAGATTCACTAAATAATAAGTAAATATAAACGTTTTATCTAATCTAATTTAAATAAATACTTTCTATCTACTTAAACAAATTTAATTAAGTAGCTATTTTTATCGTTCTAGCTAAATCTAGATCAGGTCTGCACTACACGTACAAATGTAAGGAAAGGTCATTAATCACTGCATGATACTAATTTTGTTTTTCAATCAGCCAAAGAGAAAGTTTATAGGTAGATATAATTTATTTAATTAATCCAGCTCAATTTTTGATTCAATAGCTGCAATTGATACGAGATAATTATTATTCCATGCCACACGAAGGTTCAATGACTAAAATGGTAAATCCGAAATCAGGTTCGGCAATAGCGGAACTATTTTGATCAACACATAGCTTATATAATAGAAATCGGTTATGGTAATTACGGCATGTAAATTAGGTTCGCTGGATTCAATAATCACACTTAATGTATGAGCCCCGCTTCTGGTGTAACAAAAATACGCTAAGCAGTTCGCAGAAGAACCGCATACAGAAATAAAGAAACACATAACGCTTTTATTAAAATAAATTTATCAACGGAATCGATTTTAACACAGCAATTTTCATACCACTCACAATTTGCTATTTATAACAACCAAAATATCCTCCAAACGGGACAGCAGATTTTGCCTGTGCAATAAACAAAACGAAGTAACGCTAATTATGAAAATATACAACTAGCACGGACATTACGTCGGACCAAATTTATAGACAGTTTTTAAAAATATTCTACCGCACAGACTGTGATAGGTAAAATTAATAAAACATTCTTAGCCAAGATCAGCGAAATACAATGTAGGAACTTTAATAATGCATATGAACTAAAAATAAAAATTCTGGTGTGAGACAACACACGACTTTCTCTTACACACATAGATATGTCAAATATGTCCACAAATGATTAAATTATTGTCTATGTTTATTTTGAAAACTATAATTGTAACGGTCACCCACCCACGTTCCTGGATAGACGAAAGGCTGCTTAACTCCGGAATTTTTCTCTGATAACTTGCTTCAACGCATTTTTTCAGAAAAACTGTTAAGTTCGTGTAAAGGGGCATTAAATACATAATAACAGTATCACATTTAAAAATAAAAGTTATAGTTGTTTTCGAGAAAATCGCAAAAAAACATAAAAATCGCAAGAATAAAGTAATACTTCCGGTCATTCCATTTTACCTAAATTCTTGACGTCTCATGTGCAGAAGTTAAAAACTTAAATATACAATTTCGTTTATATATAATATTTAATTTTTGAGATATATTATTCACAATTAATACACTAAATACTTTCGGTTACTCGATTTGCGAAAATTTATTAGAGAAACAGCTTAATTCATATAAAACGGAATAAAGTAGCTAAGAAATGTACTATCGTTAAAGCCGATTTCAAGAAAATCGCAAAAAACGAAAATTCGGAAAATATCTAAAAATGACAGAAATAAAGTGAATCTTCCGGTTATTAGATTTTAACCAAAATATTTATTTGGTATACAAATGCAGTTATGATCACAAATATAAATTTTTATTCAGTTAGGACTATTAGTTTCATAGTTGTTTTATTTAGAGTTAATGGTGAAGGTACTTCCGTTTATTCAATTTACGGAAAAGTTTCTGAGAAACGACCTAAACTATATCAAAAGCCACTAAATGATCAGGAAATTCAACAAGTGTTAAAAAAATCGTTATAGCCGATTTCGAGAAAATTGCGAAAAACGAAAAATTCGGAAAATATCTAAAAATAACAGAAATAAAGTTGTACTTCAGGTTGTTCAATTTTGACAAATTTCTTGATTTAGCATACAAAGGTAGTTATTAACTCAAATATAAAGTTTCATTTAATTAGGATTTTCATTTTCATAGTTATTTTATTCACAGTTAATGGTAAGAATACTTCAGGTTACTCGTTTTACAGACATTTTTAAGAAAAATTGTCTTAATTGTATGTAAGGGCATTAAATGTCTAAGAAATACAATAAATTTTAAAAAAATCGTTATAGCAGATTTCGAGAAATTCGCGAAAAACCAAAAAATGACAAGAGTAAAGTGACATTTGCGGTTATTGAATTTTAGTGAAATTATTGCAGTCGCGTGCGAGGGTGGATACAAACTCAAATATAAAATTTTGTTTATCTACGACTTTTCGTTTTTGAGATATCCTGTTCACACACAGACACAAACACACAGACAGGCCAAGTTTTAAAAACATGTATTTCCACTAAAATTTTATCATGGAAAATTTTGGGCGAAAACAATACTTTCTCTATATTATATTTCATATAGGTAATATAAAGTAATACGGTTATCGGCAAATAGTAATTTAATTATTTTAAAATATGCCTATATGAATGTTTTTTATTGTAACAATGAAATATTAAAGGATGAATTTAATTAAGTCAATGAGCAGTATATATCATGATTATGGTTTTTAATCTAAATAAAGGTTTTAATAAATGAACGTAAAATAAACGGAAGGTTATTGACAATAATATAAATAGCCAGAGGCGGCACGTAATTATTATTCTAGCTAAATGTAAAGTTTTAATCCATAACTTCGAAATCAATAAGTATGTGATTATCATTAATGTACGATTTCATGGGATGAACCGTTGTCAATGTTGTAAGGGAAATATATCATTAAAACTCGACTTGTTAATATACGTTGGAGGTGAAACTCTAAGCAAGTATGGTTCTTACATCCCCTTTGAATGTTGAACTGAATAGAATAGGATTTTGAAATTATCTTTAGAATTGTTTTCTTTTTAAATAAATAAGTGACACAGAAACGCAGTTTTGGTCCACCAGGTACTAGCGGCATAATTATAACTAACTTGCCGATTAATCTAAATTTAATTTATTACTTCAATTAAATGAAGCTTAGCTTTTAATTGTTCTACCAATTGATTTCCAAGATACTCCATCTTCTTATAGGACTGATAGTATTTAAAAATAATTATTACTTATTACTCCTATTATATGAAGGCTAAGGATGTATGTAGCTGTGTAGAATACATTAAGGCAAACAGAAAACGATTTCAAAGTATTTGCACATCAACTTCTGGAAAGTCGTAGCAGCATTCCTTGGACCAAAAGTAACGACGATACATTTATCCAGTTTGTTTCTACCGCGCACACTCTGATTCCAGTCTGTACTAAATCATGCATTGTTGTTAGCAGCATCATGTAAATTTGAGCTACCATTCTCGAATATTCTTGTATTTCTACGATTTGTGGTAGGCTAGGGCAACTTGACAGGTGTTGGAAGTCTGAAATGAACATATCTCTGCAGGTACTTGATGAAATTCTGCAATTTGTGAGATTCTTTAATCGCGATTCCTTTGGTCATAATCTGCAGATACCGGTATAAATGTTATATCTTCTATTTCACGACTAGCTGTAACGACAGTCTGCCATTGACCATGTTTGGCAACAGAGCCCATGTTTATGTGACACATAATTCACAATACCGCGTCTTAAAACCTATCGATCTGACCTAATGAACATTTTTCAAATGCCTCAAATTAACGTGTATGTTTGGTTGCATCTGGAGATTTTAAGGCGCAGCCGCTTATATGAATCACATGCGTTGCTTTTAAATATTTAAGTAATTGCGGATCTTTTAGAATTAAGTTCAAGCAATTTTTATCATACACAAATACCGTAATTTGATTAATTTTAATTGTATTGAACCACAACAATTCTTTTTGTTTGGGACCAATTAATTCTTCAACAAAAATTTGACTAAGATCAGTATGATCTAAATAAAATAAAGAAGATTCTTCCTAAAAATGGCACGAATTTTAAAAAATTAATTCCGCACAAATGAAAAGCCATGAAACTGTAAAATGAACAATTCTAAGGCTTCTCGCCAAAAGATTTTTATAACCTAACTAAATAGGCAAAAATATAAAAGTTACATTTTCAATCAGCGTGACACAGCACCAGCAGAGCAATTTTAGGACGAATCTTCTTTATTTTATTTATATAAAATACCTCCTAATATAAACAATAGATGGCTCTATCATTATTTGTCATCAGTTGTAAGTTTAATTTCGGGATCATTAACCCCGGTAGTAATTTAAGAAATAACTCTTACAATTTATTTAGTAACTTAAATTAAATAAGGTTTTTATTGTTTCGTCTACCTAAATTAGCCACCGAATTTTAGAATTAAGGGATATTTTCAAGGTGAGATATACAATTGAAATGTCGGCAACTTTAGGTATAAAACATTCGAAAGTTGGTGACTATTTTAACTATTGAAAGATATGAATTAAAAGTGGCAACCTTCTACATTTTAACAAGGCAATACAGTTGTAAAATTTTACATCAATCAAGTAAAAAATTATGAGTTGCTGTTACGGTGACATTTAGTGATATGCAAAAACCTAAAGTTTTTGCTTAATTTACAACTAGCAGTATAAAAACCACTTATCCTAATAGAGAAATAAAAGGTGGTCAATATAAATCAAGAAAACTGTTTAACAACGTTTAAATGTTGTGTAATAAAATATTTTTCAATATATTTGAGAGTTTTAGGCAACCAATGTAACAGTTCTGTATATAGTGCTGTATACCATCGGTTAATCGTGGTGTTTATTCATGAGGCGTTTGGCGTTATCTATTAACATCATTGAAAAGTAATGGTTCAATTAATCACCACCATATACCTTAAAAGTCACAAAAGGATTATATTTTTAATATAAATTTGATAAAGTCTTTTCTAGAAAGCATAACTGTTTACACAGTATTTATCAAAATAAATGGTTTGTTAAAATAGTAAAAATTAGGCAAGTGTATTAATATATTTTTTTAGTACAATGATAGTCTACCCCCTACATGTGCTGACACATCAAATAAAATACCCGTCATATGTTACACCATCATTTGAAGAACAACATTTATCTTGTACATTTCCAATCAAAAAGAATGATTGAAGGGAAGCTTCCACATTAATTCCCCATCCGCAGGATAAACATTAGGAGTGTATTATGTACTAAAATCGAAAACTTTCTTATAAGAGAAGGGAAACCTTACCTTTTAACTACAGCGCCCTCACAGCGAGAATGCCCTTTGTAAAAGAAAAGCACCGCACAATACTTGGATTATTTCAGTTGCTGTTATATGTGTATAGCCCTCTCTGATGGTCCCTCCAACGTGTAGTGAAATTTTATTAATGTGCTTTTGAATTTGATGTTTATTTTACTTTTACAAATTATTTCACCTTTTGAAAATATACAGATATTAAAATGTGCATAATAACTCTGAGCTACTCGACTTTCTATATTACGTATCGCTTATCGTCTCTCTTAGCTATACAATTAGTTTTGCCTCCTACAGGGTGCATCGAAAATAAGTGATAAACAAGAAATAGATACTTCATGGCACGTAAAAGCATTTTGTTACGAATTCGTTTACAACGTATAAGATCGATTAATACATTTTAACAACTTAGATGACATAATTTGGCTTGAATACAATTCCGTCTACAAAACGCTTTCAAATAATGAATTTGTTTTCGTATTGCAATGAATTTACCTGCAAAATATATTAAGTCTTGTTTATTTAATAAAATAACGGTAATAGTATTTTATAGTCTGATGTCGGCCGTTACACTTGACTTTTGAGTCTTTGAAAATATTAATTATTCTCTTTTATATAATAAATAGTGAACACGATGTTTGAAATTCCTTTCACGACTACTTAAGCAAGGAATAAATTGTTGCTTTACTGTCCCTATGCAAATTCTTGGTGCAGCTTGGCCAGCCTCAACCAAATGTGTGATTTAAGAATTAAGGTGCACTAAGAGTTCTAATATTAAACTAGAATCTTTTCTATTTAGTTTTCAATCATTTTATATACACTACTTGAGTACATGTGGCATGATTTTTGATTTAAATAACCTAAAAGTAACAGTTTTGTGGTTCGCAATTTCTGTGGGTTCACTAATAATTAGGTAATCCTAGAACAATATACATAAATTTGTAATAATTATTTATTACGCTGTATTTATCATAAATTTTAACTTCATCTTAACTAAAGGTATGTTCTTAACACTTATTAATCGTAAAACGCAAACTCTGTAGTTTTGTATGTTTCTGAAACGCATACTTGTCACGAGCGTATATGGCTTTACGCCGCAACAACATTACTGGTGGCCATTAGCTCATCGAAGGAGGGAGGGTCCCTAAGAAGTACACCAGCACCATCAGCGCTCTACTAGAAATCGAGGTATAGGAGGTGAAAGAGGGCGCCACTACTCCGGATTGCCGCCCAAGATATGGAACTGTTCTCGGAAAAGCTAGAAGCAGTTTCCTAGGCCTTTTGTTAATTTATCCCGGGGTCCTTTTGTCAAGACCCCAAAGGTTAGTATAAATTTTTGATCGCGGTCTGCAGGGGACCTTAATTAGTACATATTCTCTTAAATTTAAGATATTATCAATTAGGTTATTCTACTGTCAAAAATAAAAGTCTAATTAAATGACAAGACATATCTATTGACAACGAAATGGGGTTAATTAACATACACACACAACCAACAGTTACA
>JAHWXV010026338.1:0-13657 GCA_024586415.1 Phrixothrix hirtus
GAACAACGCCTTTTTAGAATGCAGCAATTAGAAATATCAGATAACTCACATTATACGTTTGTATACTAACAGCGATAAAGCACAAGTGTTTATTTTCAAGACAGTCTACGACCGAAGAATTAGCAAAAAAACGTAAGATAAGAAAATGTATTTTAACCAAATCGAAGTTTTAAAATGAATTTTATATTTACATACCGGATCAATAAATTATATTTAATGAATTTCCTAAATTAGATCTATTAATTAACAACAATCTTCATTTCTGAAGTACTAATATAAGAAAAAGAATTATTTACTAAGTTACACATATTTAAACATATCCAAAACGAATTTTTAACTTTTAAATATCCCCATTCCATACAGATTCAACCTAAAAGAAATTATAAGTACATATGTATAGGGCGTCCTCAAATGAATACTCAAAAATTATTAATGAATATATCTACAAGTCAAGGTGAAACCGTGACACAAGTTATCAAGTAGAAAGTGAAATTTCCAGTAAGGATCTCTGAATCGTATTTCTAGAAGAAGTATTAAATAATTCGTTGATGAAACACGTGTTACTAATATATGATGAAAGCGAAACAAAGGTAATTAAACCAGGCAGAGTTTGAAAATTAAAGAGGAATATTTCAATAACGGCTAGACTTCAACAAAATGATTATTTGGAGGATGTAATTCCATTAATTAGCTAAAAAAGAAACACCAACACATCCTTGATGTTATTTTACATACTTTTTCACTATTACATATCCTTCAAACTGAACTAATAATTAATTATCTTAAAATTGTTAAAAATACGCTTAAACAGCATCCGCGCCGAACCGAAATTTGAGTCAGAATTCTCTCTTCCCCTTGCAAATTAATGGGCGTTGCCAATCTATTTCAAGATAAAGGTTGTTCCTCGGCCACAAACTAAGTAACCGACAGCTAGGAATACAATCAACCTGCTTAGAGTTTGAAAATATTACTACTTAGTCCACAAGATTTAGGTGGGTTGTCTACCAATAATAATTATAAATTAATGTTTTGAAATAGGGAAAGCTACGTAACTCAGGTTTTGTTTTGATTATTAAAGAAAAAATATTTTATCAAACAGAATAATTAATTCAATTTTTATTTAAAGAATGGATTATAGCGGAAGGTATTATTACACTATTAACCATTAACGAACCCGTAATTTCCTTAATAAATGAATTCTTTATAGGTTGGTTTCGCACCGAAATTTGGACTAAGAGAGATTGCAATTTAAATGTTGACGGAAATGTAACTATACAAATCGAGTTTTGCCTAACATAATTGAATCAAACATGTATATTTATTTGTAAATCCCTAGTGGCGGAATCAAAATATTTAAAAGATGCTAAGGTAGCGGCGTCTCCGCTATAAGTCATATTTATAAATGAACACGCTGACACATTTTTTAATTCACAGTGAACTAGGATGTTGATTGATATTGTAAAAAGTTAGAAACAATAAGAAAACTCAATAGAACATCAAAGAATAATCCAGAACGTTCCTTATAACTGAAATAAATGATGTAATCACAAATGACTCGATGTCTGTCTAATTAAATTCATATCATTGAAATTTATTACATCATTATTATGACTAATTTTATTCTTTGCTGATCTAGAGTTTTTCCTTAATGTTCTCGAATTTCGCCTTTCTATATAAATAGCAGATTAAATTCCCTCAGTTTTTAGTTTTTAATTAGAATCTTGTCCCGTTAGTTACTGTTATACATACATAGAAATATAAACGTTTGTTGTTAGTGTACTATGAAATAAATATTTAAATAAATAAGTGTAAATATATAACCCTACAAATAAAGGTTTTTAAACAATTAACTAGTCTCATTACATTATTAAAGGTGTGAACTCACAACCTGTTATTAATTAAAAGCTAGTGTTAATTATTTTCTATATACTAATAACAAAAAGCGCAGAAAAAAATATGGAGTCGTTGATAGAAACGTTGCAAAAGATTCAGAACGAAATGGAATCCAATGAAAATGAATTGTAAAATTATAATAGGAGATGCTATCAATTAATGCAAGCCAAAGTAAATTACAAGAAGAAATAGGAACGTTTAATGCAAATCAAATAAACTACAAGATAAAATTAAATTAGGCCAAAACACATTATACAAAAAATTTAAATTATGTTAGACTAAACTACAAGAAGAAATTAAAATAAGCCAAAATAAATTATCAAAAAAATAGAAGATGTTACCAATGATATGGAAATAGAATATGAGGAAGTAACTAAGACGTGTGGCGAACTATATCAAAGGTTTATTCGCCTCACCATAAATAAAGAAGTCAGTAACATCGAATGGATGGTTCGTTGAAGAAAAAGCCTTAATAGTGTTTTAGACATTCTACAAACTATACCAGACGATCTGCAGAATAACTTCGATTACCTTGTATCACGATATGAAGATAAACATATTCAACAAGTATATTATGCCCAGTTAAGGAATCGAGCGCAGAGAATTGAAAAGAATCCTCAAGAATTCGAAACTGAAATTGCACTATTATTAATGTTAGCATACCCAACAACACCAGAAAGTTTTATTGAATAAATTGGGGTGCACGTCGCGTGACCTTACTAGTGCATTGACTCATCCACTGAAATTTCAAGCGGCCAAACAAGTATCGAAGGGTCACACTTATCTACGTGCAGTCAAAAAAGTCAAATATGATGTTGATGATCTAAAAACGATGTTATATAGACTACTAAATATGCAAAATCCAAATGGACGTAAACCACGATGCAGGAAGTGCGGTAAACAAGGACATAAACAGAAATACTGCCAAAATTTTAGGAGTAGTCCCGCTGGTAATACAAAACACCAAGAAGTGACCATCCAAGTGCTATCCTTAGAACATAATTCGGATAGTCTTTACATTAATGAAACAATCGTAGGGAGGAATTGTTAAATGCTGCTGGACACAGGAACAACGAAGACAATAATAAATATTGGTCGTGGTATTCTAGCTGGAAGAGTTTTGATCGAGGCCAAGGAAACAACGCCTGTTTACTTGATGAATGGGGCCAAATAAGGTCACCGAATTAAGAAGGTGCACACCTATTTCATGTGGTACGTTGCACAAAAACCAGTGAGAAGCTTTTTCCTGTAAAGAATTTATCTAAGCTGCATGCCACAATCAAATCTTTGGATAATGGTTTATCATATGAGCGAAATGGTAAAGCCAGCCGATTGATCCAACGATACGCCCACATATTTGTCACAAATGACGGTTTGAAAGGAAGAACCAAATGTCGTGACGCACAAAATAAACACTGGAGATGTCCAACCAATATGCCAACGACCAAAGACGCTGCCTTTATTCAAATGAAAAAAACTCTAAAAGATAATCAATGACAAGGTCCGTGAAGGGATAATAGAGTTATCCAGCAGCCCTTGGGCATCGCCACTTCTAGTGGTTAAGAAGAAAGATGGTAGCACTAGATTCTGTGTGGATTACCGTTGTTGAAATAATGTGATCAAAAAGGATAGCTATCCTCTACCCAGAATTGACAACACTTTAGACACGCTTTCCGGCTCCATATGGTGTTTAACTTTAAACATGAAAAGTGGACATTAGCCAGTCGGTATGGAGACTAAAAACCGGTAAAAGATAGAAATTCCCATTTGGTCTGATCTGTGGCAGATTACAGTGATGCCGTTTGACTTGTGAAATGTACCAGCGGCATTTGAAAGACTAATGGAGATGATACTGAGAAGGTTGCCTTGACAAACATATCTAGTATACTTGAAAGATGTCATAGTTTTTGGAAAGATCGTCGATAAACACCTGAAAAATCTCGAAGAGGTGTTTCAAAGACTACAAAGTGCATATCTACAAGTGGGTCCGAAAAAGTGCAACTTGTTTCAAAGCAAAGTGAAATACTTGGGTCATGTGATCTCTGACCCAGAGAAAATTCAGTCCGTGCGAGAATGGCTACAATCAAAAGATAAACTTGATTTACGAAGCTTCTTGTGATTAGGCACTTATTGTCGTCGATTTGTACGTAAATTTGCAGACATAGCAAAACCACTTATACTTACACAGTTTAAGAATCCAAATAGTGAGATGGCTTGAACGGCTGCAAGAGTATGACTTTGAAGTTGAGCAACGTGCTGGAAGAAATCGTTGAAACGCTGACGCCTTGTCAAGACGGTCTTGCCCAGAGGTTTGCAAGCACTGCTCTCGGTTAGAGTTAACAGCTGAAGAGCTTCCTGTCAACCGTACTACTACAATCAACGATGATTAGAAACCGCATAATGTCAAGCAAGATCAAGAAAGCGATCCAGACCTAAAGTTCTGATTAAAATGGAATAATGAAGATCAAATGCCAGGTTGGGAGTAAGTGGTCTTATATAATCCCGTTGTTAAAGTATATTGGTCCAAATAGGATTCCTTGCAGATTCAGGAGGATCTTTTAAAAAAAGCCCTAGAAAATGGCGATGGAAGTGAAAGACGAATGCAGTTGGTGGTTCCGAAAAACAGAGAAGTGGAAATTTTGCGATAATTGCGTGAAAGTCCATCTGGAGGGCACATGGGAGTAAAGAAAATCAGTTTATTATATAAACTGTAAGGATGTTGTTAAGAAGTGGTGCCGAAAATGTGTAATATGCGCGTCTGGGAACGGTCCACCGAGGAGACGAAAAGCACCGATGCGGCAACATAATTTTGGTAGCCCTTTTGAAAGGGTACTCATTAATATAGCTGGTACATTTCTAGAAATCGAAGCAGGAAACAAGTACACCTTGGTTCTAATGGAATATTTTAGTAAATGAACCGAAGCATACGCTCTATCTAATCAAGAGGCAGTTACAGTAGCCGAGACCTTGATAAAAGAACTGTTTAGCCGCTTCGGACTTCCTTCCTTCCAAAGTCTCTGCCACCTGCCACCAAAATCAGAACAACTGCTTTTCATACACAATCAGATGGAATGGTGGAACGGTCGAACAATGGGAAAATATTTGTCAAAAGCTGTCTCAGACCATCAAAGAGATTTGGACCAATACTTATATCTATTCTTGATGACATATCGGTCAGCTGTACACGAAACTTCAGGAGAGACCAGCTAGAATGTTGTTGACTACCGTCTGATTTGGAGTTTGGCATTAAGCCTGGAGAAGAGGGGGTTGCTAGAAATGCTTATGCTGAAAGCCTACGAAAGAAACTAAATTCCATTCATGAGAGAGTTCTCAATAACATCCAGATTGCCAGTGATCGACAGAAATCTTCACCATGTGCCATCTAAATTTAATTATAGATATTAAAATAAAGTCAGCAACTGGTCATAAGAAAAGTAGTATTTTCTAGTGAATACTCGTATACCTATGATTGTAATACATTGTTTTATGTAGATATATTTTCTACAATGGTCACTTTTCAGAATGCTATACAATAGTTTAAATCAATTTAATTTGTGACACTTCTATCTAATCTATTTACTAGTATACCTTAAGCTTTGATGATTTTAAATTCGTTAAGATTTTTGTTTTAAGCTGTTTTTTTGTTAAATTATTTAAGGAATGTTTTAACAATATGAGATCTCACAAAAGTTTCACTTTATACTATATATGCTTAGCTTATTTAGTTAAATTTGTTTGTTTTACTTTGTTGTGAAATCTGTAAAATAAATTGAAGTTATAGTAAATTATTGTTTACCACAGATGTGTTTTTTTAATGTGAACTAAAATCGGTTGTTTATAAATCACGCTTTGAAGATAATTGTATGTTTTATATGCTTGTTATTAGCTGTAGATTAATTTTTTTTATGTATTTATTTATCGAACTTTTTAACGCAAGTATTCGCAAAGTTATATTAAATGTCACAAATTTTTTTGCCATCAAGACTCATGGAAATTGGGAATTATTTTATATAAGACAGTAGCACAGCTGGATTTTGGATACAACAGATCTCCATCTTTACGGCACGGGACCCATAGCAAAATTATTAAATGTTAATAATCGAATCAAATGAAAGGATAGCCCATAAACATTTTGACAATCGAAGTTTTTGATTCGTAAATCTATTTTGGTAAAACCCCCAAACAATTTCTGCAGCTTAGAAAATGTAATATTTTCTCTTATTATACTATAAAAAAATTCATCAACACATTTTAAATTGGGTCAAAAAATCTTAATCCGTTCAAAAGTTATAGCGATTTAAAATATTTACATTAATGATTTGACGAATCAAAATATTTCAATGGTTATAACCTTTGAACAGTTTAAGATTTTTTGATTCATTATGTACATTAAAGCAAGAGAAACAAATTACAATATTTTCTAAGTTGCGAAAATTTGAGGGGGGATTTACAAATTGTAAATTTCGACCAACATAATTTTCATAGGTTTGATTCTTATTTGATCCTGTTCTACACTTTTAATAATTTTCGTATGGATCCCGTGCCATAAACGTAGAGATTTCACATATCAAAAAATTTTCATTGCGACACTATACAGGGTGATTTTAAAATCCACTAACAAACTTTAACGGTACTGTAGAGACCTAATCTCGTCCATTACAAGAAAATTGCATAAAATAGAACACTTTTTTAGAAAACATTGAAAATGTCGACTTTTGAAAACTGCAGGAAAATACAAATACAAATAAATATGTCTAGACACATTCTACGTGTCGT
Source organism: Phrixothrix hirtus (assembly GCA_024586415.1). Lineage (NCBI taxonomy): Eukaryota > Metazoa > Arthropoda > Insecta > Coleoptera > Phengodidae > Phrixothrix > Phrixothrix hirtus. The sequence goes on from JAHWXV010026338.1 coordinate 6,670, forward strand.
AGATGAATAACATGTTAATTCAATATTAAGTTCAGAATGCTATGTTTACTATGTTTGTACCTAGCCCACTATTGGTAATTGTTATCAATGACCAACATTTTAAACACGTTCAATTACACTAAAAACCAATCCAGATTTTTATGTTTCATAATTGTGATATTTTCTTTTTTAAAATTCGTAAAAAATAAAAAAACACTTACCGTTTTACAAGAAGCGTTCAAAACGCTTCACCGTATATTAAACCAATGTATGTCATTTCGAGATTACTTAATCTATCCATTATTTGCACAAATACGATCTTCAATTTAAAATTAAATGGAATTAGATTAATAAACACATAAAATTGAAAATTAATACACGTTGCTAACAGCGATTAATAATACATTTGTAAACGAACGCGATGCTTTAATGGAATGAAATACTCGATTTATGTACACTATCCCAAATAAAAGAATGGACAAACAGAATTTTCCAGTGCCGCTTAAATAAATAATAAATGATGCTGAATTAATTGTGACAGCATCCTGAAGAGGGCTTCACTTAAAAGGGATAAGGATTTTTAGAATAAGCTGCATACACAACTAGCACATAATTTAGAATTTTCGTTATCAATTTGTCAATTCTTTTTTTGGGACACTCTCATGTTACATTTTAGAATGATTAACAACTGTGTGATGTGTTTATAGTTTACTCACTTAAAACTACATGTTCGGCAGTTGAGTTATTGCGAGGGTTCTTAAACAGGCTTTTATCGTTTTGTTAACAGCGTTTTTTTTTTAGTAACAGAAAGAATCTTTCTCATGATTTAGAATTCTCTCGCGTGTAGGTTTGTCGGCGGATTTTAAAATCACCCTATATACATAAGATAATTAATCAAAAGTATTATTCAGCGTTTCAATATTAAATTTTATTTTTCTAATAATAATGCTAACAATTGTTTCGAATTTTTAACTATAAAGTGAATCCATTATTGGAGCACCAAAAGTAATTCTTGTTATTTATAGTACATGATAAAAATTTTGAAAACTGAAATATAGAATAGTAAAGGAAAACTTTTCTTTTGAATTATTACTACTAGAAAAAGGTGAAAATAGAAAAACAAATAGTATACAACAAAAATATTGCTTAAACTTCAATAATTATTTTGGTATGTATTTAGAGCTGAAAAAAATGGACTACAGAAAATATTTATTGCTTTCAATAGTCTTATATTTATGCCATGGCAATGATAACAATTATGTGTACATAATTTAATAGTTAATTTTTATTTTTTTTGTAATTGAAATTTCGGAAATAGAAAATTCACTTGGCCCTTATGGCTTCAACTACTATAATCATCTCGTCATGTTTACTAGAATTTTGCCGAATCTGAAGGAGCTACACCGCCAGTTGAGATTTTTAACGCGCCAAACACACATTGACACGGCATCTACTGTTTTACTTTCTTCTCCGAGAAGAAGGCGTTTTTAAAATTTTTCTCCGATGAAAAATTTACCGACTCGATGGGTTTGAAGCCTCGTCCCTTGGGTGTAGAGACAAACATGCTAACCATTAAACCAATCGAGGCGGGCGATAGTCGTTAATAATTTGAAAACTATCAGAATGCTTCTAAGAATACAAATGAAGATAGACTTAAGCAGCGTTATTATCAGTGTAAGAAACATTTCGGTAACGCATTAATATTGAAACTCGTAACACAAGATGTATTTAAAAAATTCTTCTGGTTTAGCCCTATCCGTCTTTCCTAATGCCACAGGTCTTAAGAAACTGGCTAAAGAAGTTTGAATAAATAGGTTCTATATCGATAAAGTTAGTCCTGGTAGACTAAAGTTGGTAAAAATTTAATTCTGCTATGATTTTGTGATGAGATTCAATAAATTAGTACAGTGGGAATAAACTTGCAAAATGGCTTCAAATGTGCCATTTTACAGTTTGTCAAATCCTTCAATAACAATTAAAAATGAATTCATACAACATAAAGATTCCGTTTGAACTGAAGGATGGTGATAAAGAAATTCGTGCTAACTTTGCTTTACATTGAGAAAAAATAACATTTTGAATGAAATGGAAAAATCAATACGTATAATTGTAGAATTTGGTCTATGATAATTCTTATATTATTATTCAACAAACGCTTTGTGTGGTTTTAGGTCATCCAAAATAGTCGAATGGTTACGCTAACGGCCAACAGAGAGCGTTATTTTAGCATGTTTTAGAATTATGTAATACTAAGATTCCAAGATTATAAAGTTCTTCAGATATCAATTTTTATGCAAGGTGGCGCAGCACTTGACAATATGCAATCCTGTAAAACAACAGATTCAGACATTGTAAGCACGTCTTAAATTTTGACAAATAATATTAAGTTATTTAGAAACACCTGGTATATAGAAATATGTGCTTATTCCTGAACAAAATTGGTAACATCTCGTTAACTTCTCTATGATTAGAACGACAAGCTTAAATTCTCAAAATCATAATTAATTCAGTTGAAAATAACATTTCACGTTCCTTCTTTGTTATAAACTTAACAGTAGTTGGGATTCCCAGTTAAAGCTAAGTAACAAGGGCATTTCATAAAACCTTTACATCAGCAGAGACGCAAGTAGGCAGCAACCGTTTGAGACGCGATTAATTTTCTAAAAATAGCTATTAACGACCCCCGTCTTTCCCCCGAATTCCATAAGAAGTATATCTAACAGTCAGTTGAGGCTAGAGGTTGTAAAAGTAAGCAACGATTCATTGGGCGTGAGGCTGAGTACACGCGAACTCTAAAGAAACAGAATGGTGTCAAGGTTCATTTAAGTTTTAAACAAAAGAGCTACCCAAATTAAGTTTTAGTGAATGACCGAATTGTTGGTAAATTCGGCATGTTAACGCCGTAGCCGGATTGTAACTGGGTCGATCATCGTTTTCCACGTTCGATTTCCTGGTCAAGGGTTGAGAATCGAACTGGTTAGTACAAAAAAGCTATGAAATCATATTGAATCAAGGGCGACAATGTTTCCTGCTTGGGAAGTCGTGAAGTCCTCGAACTACAAGTACGTGGCGTTCTTCTAATTTGTCCCTAACAACACGTAATCCTCGAAGCTTCTCTTTGGGATTCGACAACTACCCTCTTTGTTTTGATAAACCCCGCTGGAGCACGTATTTCGGTCAAGTTCAAATATAGGTAGTTGCGATAAATTTTTTTGTAAACAATATACCGACATTGTAATTAGTTCAATTACTTATTTAAGTTAAGGCCACAATTTAGGGGCCGAAATTCTTGTTGCATTTAGTATTAGGATAAATATTAGAAACTCAGAGGTCCCTTGATTTAGTTATAGTTAACCAGATGTTTTGAATTATCATAGCATTTATCGAATGGTACATTTTACACTGCCAAGTACCCATTATAGTGACTTATCCAATTCAGACTTTATTATTTCATAACTTTAAGAATTTTTAGCATAAGTAACCATTCTTTCTTTCAGGTAATTGCTAGAAATAAGAAAGGTAAATATCTTAATTGTAAGTCTCAATTGACCTGATCGAAGTATAGACCCAGTGGCGTATGCACTTCCACCTTTATAGTAAGTATACCGCTGTGGTCCCGAGTTTTAGGTTTTGGAAAAGGAGGATATTCTCTACTTCCTTCGTTTATATAACCTAACGTCTATATAACAAAGTGGCACCCTTGAATACGACTTTCTCCTATTGTTATCACTGCAAGACGCTTCTGAACATAGCCGTATTTAGTTTAATAGCTAACTTGAAATCCCCCATCGCCACTGTTTGCCGGTGTAACCTAGCTAATTCAGGAAATAACACCGTATGCACCTTTAGGGTTGCAAAACGCCTTTCCACCCGTTATAACATTTTTCCAACACTTATCTGCTACGATCACTAGAGATCAATCCAGTAGATTACCAGCTAAGGGGTTATCTTAAAGAATCTACTAAGGATGAATTCAACCTGCGAATCCCTTGCGAGATGAAAAAAGTTCTGCTCAATTTTTTAGGAAATACAGCGCACAATATTGAAGAAATATTATTACTAATCAAAGACGAAAGGAGTACACACATTTAAAGTTTGTGCTGATTTAAATGGTACTTAATAAAGCCCTTTTTTGTGAACCCATGCTGTTTTTATATTTTGCTACTTTAATTATTAACCAATGTACAGCTCTTTCAAAAATTGCCTGATTAATAAATAATTTTAGAAATATCTAACAAGTTCAACCTTTATTGCATTCTACAAAGGAAATTAATAAAAATTCAAGCCTCATATCTATATAGAGCTATTAGTATGTTGTCTGAATAAAATGCAATGTATATGTATGCAATTATCTTATATAACATGTACGAAATAAATATTGCAAGTATAACAGTAAGTTCTGCATACAATAAAATATTGTGTTAAGTATGTTGTATTGTGTACAATCAAACTTCTGGTACGTGTATTAATGTATTGTAATGTAACTTATTTTAAAGATTTCTATCTGTGAATTTTATTATTTTAAATTGTACTGAAATTACTTAATATTAGATATTAATACTTCCTAAATGATGTAGAAAGTTTAAATCTAAATGTAAGACTTGTAGGATTTATAAATTTATAAGCAACTAGGTACCTACTTATCGATTAAATTCGAACGGATAAAAAATTTAATAAAAGTTAGAAAAAGATCTGAGCTAGATTTAATCGAATATTTACAATTTTTTTTACTACTTGTTATGAAATCTAAACCTGGGCACCTTGAATTGTGGAGAAAGTGAAATTAATCGAAATACCGTTAACTACGAGAATCTCTTGTAATGTTGCGGTCATCGAAACTCAGACTTATTTTAATTTAAAAGAAGTTATAAAAAATATACTTTTTATTTATTCTATTATGGAATTCGCAATAAATTACGACTATATAAGGTAGTAATTACATTAAAAGTTACTTCCGTAATATTCAATCATACAAACTGAAAGATAACGTAGAAATAACATTCCAAAATTAAATTTTGATCTTTTTTAAATGTTTTAAATGAATTGTATTTGAATTTGCGCAAACGTCTTTCACGAGATTTTTCATCAGAAAAGCGGCAAGAATTTCCATAATTTATAAATACTAATCACTTAGAAAGTCGCATATTGCTTTCATGTTTTAGGTCAATATTCACTCGATTTTTGTAAATAAACAAATCAAGTAAATCGAAAACCATGTTAGTACAAATTGGAATTACTTGAAATATTATTACCCTTTTAAATTTAGGACATTGATCTTTAAAGTCTCATTGCTTGTTTAAATAGCAAGATAATCTGTGGAACATTTGAGGAGCTCACGTGCAAAACCGGATCTATTCAATTTTTATACAATATATTATGAGGTTTTCGGTTAGTGCCTTCATTTCGGGACAAAAACGTATATTTTCCATACAAATACTCGAGTAAAAACAGGCATTAAAAGCAAAACCGGTTAAATCCAAATTTTTGTAGCAAAAGCGGAGATATCCTATTATTTTTCGAGAACGTTGTTTACGTTTAGTTCATTTAATTTCTTCAAATTGTTATTGAACGGGCGTCTTGTTTGTTATCTCTTTACTTATTTTTTTACAGTGTGTTTAGTTGAAATGAGTGTATACGCAGTATGGATGAAGGGGACATTACTGTGAAGGATGGAAATGATGGCAGCAGAAAACGAAAAAGGAAAGAAAACAAACGGGAGGCTAAGAAGAAACTGAAATAAGGTTAAATAATTAACTGTTTTAAAACGGTAAAGATTTAACCAGTTGCAAATTATTTCATATACACAGATGCAGATCCTGAATTGAAGAATTTTAAACGTCCTTGTAGTCATGACGGAAAAACATGCCTGTTCTCAAGTTCGAATGCAAGACATTAAAAGTTTGCTAAATAAATTTTTTAGTCAGTTGTGAAAATTTGATCAGTATATATAGCCATGTCATTATATTAATATCATGCCTGTAATTCGACGCAGAGCAAGTAAAGCGATTAAACAGAGGGATGCTTAAATCTAATAAAAAGGACATTAGTCTTTAAACATTTTTTATGGCCGTGTTCAGTGCCATCAAATATAAACTGTTACAAAGGTGATAGAGGCAGTTAAAGATCAAAAGGAGAAAAGGGGAGCGGATAAAATTTCTCACAAAAGTGCTCCAAAAAAGGAAAAGGTTCGGTTATTTATTGGGAAGCTAAGCGGTAAAGAAAGACATTACAATTAACAAAAACAAAACGTATTTATTTGTCAGCACATCTTTCTATGCCAAAACTATAAAGTTTTATAACAGAAAATGTGATATTATGATATATTTCGAAATATTTTTTTGAATAACTTTAGCATTGGCTTTTGATCTCCTCCCAACAAACACTCTGCTTTTGGTCCAATGCATTCCCAATAATAGTATGCCAGAAGTTCCAACAGTGGCTTGATGCTGGTTTACAATGATGGGCCAGTTTAAATACGTCATACTGGCCATCAGATGGGAAAATTTCAAATAGCCAGCATTTTGCCAGCAATGGACCGATGTTGGGTAAACTATGGTCTGTTACTGGCTGACGATAATGGCCTAGCATTTTGCTAGTAATAGACCGATCTTAAATGAAGTTTTGTTATTTTAAGATGCTGAATCGATACTGTACCTGATACATATATAAAAAATAATTATTTTTTAGTTACAATTTTCGATGTTCAGTTTTGGTTATCTGTTATATTTCCCTACTATCCCAGGTAGCAAGATGCAGTCTTATTTACGTCATTTATGGTTATGCGTTATGTTATTATGCCTTATAATTTGATGTAAAATAGATGAAAAATAACGCAAATGTCACACCCCAATGATTTAATTTTGTAACAAGTTTATGAAGACATTATACATTTTTTAAAACTTTGAACACCCAACTTGACGTAATTAATACTATATATTTGATGTCATATAGATGTACCATACATGCATTACTTGGTTATTTACTTTCATTTGGAATAATAGACAAATAC
>JAHWXV010026377.1:0-10873 GCA_024586415.1 Phrixothrix hirtus
ACACACACACACACACACACACACACACACACACACACACATATATATATATATATATATATATCAGGTGTGCCAGATAATATGACATTCCTTTTAAGTGATGAAAGTAGAGCCTACACCAATTGCTAGCGCGCTGGTGCGCGTGTTTGTGCGTGTACGTATATGTTTATATGCATGCATGCACGTCTGTGTGTGCATTTGAAATTCACCGATTGTATATGTCTGCTCGATTTACATTTGTTTAATTTTGAATACATTAGACAGTAATATGTCAATGTCTTAACTATATTTTTATATTTAATGCTCAAGAAGCTTAGAAATTGGTGAAATTGTTCATTTATTTGCTTTTTGTATTTATAAACTAATAAGTCATGTATGTATTTTAAATTTATAGTGCTAATTAATTATTATCTAATATATTGCAGTACCCTGACGCAGGTAATAAGATAAAGCACCGAAAACTTGGCCAAATGAATAAATAGATTATTTTATAAATGGCTTAAGATCCCCTAAAACTATTTAAAGAATTATATATCTGTGCGTGTGTGTGAGTGTGTGTGTGTGTCTGTGTGTGTGTTTGTGTGTGTGTTTTCGTGTGTTTGCGTGTGTGTGTGTGTGTGTGTGCGCGCGCGCGTGAGTGCGTACGCGTGCGTGTTTACGTACGAGCCTCCATGCGTGCAAGCGTGTGTGCGTGCGAGCGTGCTTACGCGTGCGCGTGTGCGTGCGTGCGCGTGTGCGTGCGTGCGTGCGTGCGTGTGTGTGTGTGTATGTATATACTCACAATATATATATATATATATATATATATATATATTTATATATATATATAAATATATATATAAATTTTATTATTTTCTTGTTGTAGGGTATGAGCCAATTACTTTAATGTTTTTAATATTTAAAATTACTGGAAAGCAAATGTCCAAAATTAGGTTGTTTGAAATCTGTGGACAGGAAGATATCTATTATATCTTTTTAATAAATAAACATTTTACTGACGGTTGGGGTTTTAATTTAAGCCTTCGTCAGAGTACAGGATATAAAAGCTAACAGATATAATACTTAAAATTTATTTTATTTGAAACGATTAAGCAGCTTTTGGTAATTTTAACAGTACTTACTTAGTGAACCGATTTGTCGTGAGCGTTTATGTAAGTGTTTTCAGTGTCAATTTAGTATGCGAAGGAAGGAATCAGTGGATATTATAGCAAGAGAATTGTCAAAACGTGAAAGAAGCCATATGCTATCCGTGAAAAGTTATTAGCAATGGTAATGTCGATTTAACATTTTTATAAGTATTTTATGAGCTGAACTTCTTACTGAGGATTGATCACGCAGTGTTAAAATAGCAAACGCAGTTTAAGAGCGCGAATGCTAAACCGTAAAATAGGTTCGACATCTGTCGGAATATTTCTAGAAAAGGTCTTGTGCAGAAGACTGTAGCAATTGTTACCAGCTGGAAGTAAAATGTAAGAACATCTTTAATTTACCGCTGTTAATGACGACCGTTGGAATCCAGAATAATGAAATAGGACAAAGGTAACTGTCCAAATCTCAAGATACTTTTAACATACAGATTTCTACCTATCGAATGAAGGTGCAGAATGCTGGAAATTCTAAAGCTGTAAAATTTCAACCTAGGTCTGTTATCAACCATCAAGGAGAGGCCTGTGTATCGGTCAATAACAGCTCAGCATTGTAATACATCGGATTAATAAGCTACTTGAATGAAAATATTTCAAAGACTTTCTTACGAAAACCTAGGGAAGGGAAGGGGTATTTTAATTTTAAACCAACAACAAAAAATAATACTGAATCTTAAAGAATAGCTCAATTAAAACAGAACTCGATGAGTTCGGAATGTTACATTTTACCTTATTAGAAATTTCTCATATTTATTTATATGCATCTTAAAAAATTGAACTTTTGCAATAGCTGTTTGCAGCAAAAACAGGAATATCAGCGACCATCATTGTGAGTTATCTTATGGTTTAGAATAGTGAAGTAAGCTTTTAAACAATCTATATCGATAATAAAGTGATGGAATTTAAACTAACTTAATAAAAATTGTATTCGTAATAAGATAATAAGATGTTCTGTATACCACCTGCAAATAATATGCAATACAACAGAAGCATTAGATTTAATGCAGTTGACCGTACTATATTAACGATACAGGCAACATAAGTTATAAATGAAATGAGTTCTGGCTTACAATAATTCGTTTGTTATTGCACATCCTGATTTCAGCGTTCTTTATAAAGGACTCGGCATGGAAACCTATTGAAAACGTTATGGTATACAAGTATGCAACTTCATACCAATAGTGTTAGAAGCTTCGTCATGACAAAGATCGATTGCGGGTTAGAATAACATAACTGGCAAGCGATATGCAAGACGTTTGAGATAGGGTTTAGAGATATGGGCGACTAGATTCTGGTTGGAATCTAGAAGAGAGTCTGCCAAGTAAGAATGTAGTTGTCTGACACTTTTACGAATTTTCTGTGAATCAGTAATCCAACGATTAAAGTGGAAACTTCTCGGGTATACTGATTGAACTCGTTATTACGGTACACAGCAGATTAAAGGAAGACGGTGAAAACAAATTAGCAATAACATTTGTGGTGACCCATCCAGATGAAAATCTTGTGATTAGTCATGCCCTTCTACCAAATTACCTAGCGTAAATGCATCATAATGTCTTGCTTAATTTGGTTAGTATTGAAATTACATTCGAGAATAGAAATATAGAAAGATACATTGGTTCTTAAAATAAATGTTATGAACAAGTATATAACGTAAAATTATAAATTGCTGTAAATTGTAAATAAATTAGTGAATCTAACTAAATAATTAAATAACTTCTGCGTTTTGTTACAATATGGTATATACGTTTTTAAAATTTAAACCGGTAATGTGGGGCTAATTTAATAGTTTTTTACTATTTTTTTTGTTTTCCATATGTAATACTTTACTAAAAATGCTAGTAATTGTATATTATCCCTATAAATGATTCCTATAATTACTAATTATAATCAAATCATCATACACATAATTAATTAGGAAGATACACAGTAATCATATATAAAATTTGATTTAATAAAATAGAAGAGAATTTTTAAATAACTATTTTACCGTATACGGCGGTGTTTCGTTTCCTAGTAGCATATTTATAAGTAATATGTCATTGATGCAATTGAATAATTATAATTATATAATTATAATTACGAAAAATAAATTAACCGTAGAGTTGAATCCGAATAGTTCTGTATTTTAATGGAAGACGTCTCTTTATGGATCAGGTTCGCTATTTCAAAAAGAACTATGAGCTTCACTTGGTTAGAGAGATATAAGCTTTAGTGCAGTAAGTATAAAAAGTAAAAAACTTTGCGTACTAGCATACGGTAATACAAATATTCAAGACAAGATTAAAATATTAGTTTGTTGAACATCAATGTTGATTTTATGGTGTTCAATTTATACAAACCTACTGCTCACTTTAAACAAACGAACACGTCGTTTTTGAAAATAATGTTATCTTATAAATAATCTACACATTTATACATTAAGAAATGTCACACTTAGTACTTATTAGCAATTTACTTTAAATCTTATTGATGGTTTTTGTTACCGAGGTGGCGGATAACTTCAATAAAAATTGCATAGAACTTTTTTGAACAACTTGCTCGTTAATGTCAAAAATTCATATTAGTTTCCGTATTTTGATATAGCTTTTTGATTTTTTCGGACGGTTTTCAAAAAACTATTACAACATTGGCATTTTTTTCCAAATGACAACCCTATTTTTTCATTGCGGAATTTAAAAGAACACATTTTTTTCCATACAGAATGTAATTTTCAATATACTTATAAGTTACGTTGTACTAAATTAAAATTATAAATATTACAAAATTAAAAGCTGCAATCATATTCAGTTAACAAAAGGTTTCATTTGAGTATTTCATTGCAGTAAAGTTAATTTCTAAAGAATTGCCAAAATGAGTATTTCATGTATCTATTAGATTCCTGCTTTATTATAATTTTTTGAAAGTTGATCAAACGAAGCAAAAAAGCATTAAAATCATTTCTAGATTGGTTTTGAAGACAAAATTAAAATCTAACAGCAAGTAGTTACATTGTTCAATGCAACACACACTGATTGGCAACTCTGCGGCGAAAGAATAATAAGGAGAGGTAAACTAAAATTCAGGACATGGCCGTGGTTTTCCTAAATCTTGCAGGTCGCTATCACAAAATGAAGATCAGTCCAATTTATTTTTTGAAAGTGCGAGTAAATAACCATTCCATACTTTCAGAGGTTGCATCTAGTTGCAATATCCTCGCGTGCACAGCCTACAAACAGCCGGAAAAAGCATAGTGCCATCCGTATAAGATATGTTTTGTTCAGGACTATTTTGACCAGCTAAATCAACATTTCGCGAGTACACGCAACGACTATGTAATAATGATAATAATTTTGTGAGAAGGATCACATAGCTGCCTTTGTTTTAAAATAAGCATAGATATCGTTAATGGGCTACCAAGAATTCACGGAGGATGATGGGGTGTCGCACTCAGTATATTGAAAGTTGCGGCATAGTTGACGGAAAAATCATAGTTCCTTATTTCTTTCAAAAGGCCAATCCTAGTGCTAGATATTAGGATTTTGTTCCATACGAATTCTTATCTCCACTAATAATTTTGTATCTAAATCCAATGGAACCCTATCTTCTGAGAAATAACTTTTGGTTCTGAAAGATGTATCAGTATTCGATTCAGGCGCTGTTCTCCCAAACAGTTACATACAAAGAAGATGAACGATAAATTAGCTAGCCATGTCGCTAGATCTGACGCAGCTGGATTATTTTCGTGAGAATATTTTAAGGAATAAAGTATAATTTTATCGGCTGGTTAGTTTAGAAGATTTAAAGGTAAGAATTCGTCAAGGAACATAATCTATATCCCCGAAGTATTAATAGTGTTCAAAATAGTTTGCTAATCATCATTGCTCCCATCAGACTGTCAATACTGCGGAAATTGAACATTCAATTTAGATATTTTCTTAATTTATTTATTACTTGCTAATTTAGCGTTTTTAAACTTGAAAGGAGTTTTCTTTAATTTACTTATGTAATATATATCTAGGTTTATGTTTTGTACATCGCAAAATATGATGCTTCAAATTCAAAATATGTAATAATTATTGGTGTTGCTATTTAAAAAATGCCAATGACGTCGTACAGTTTTGAAATTGGACAATAACAATTAGAAAGCCGTACCAAAAAATTGCAACTAATATGAACAATTTGATATATCTGGGTGATTTACCGAAAAACGTTTTATTGTACTTTCAACGAATTTATCCACTACTTCATTAAAGTGCTGTTTACTAAACTAAGTAAATTATTTATATAATATATTATATAATAATTCTATAGAATATTATAGAACATTCCCTGGAACATTCGAGCAAGTTCCATAGAATTAAGTCTAATGATATAACCATGAATTGCTGAATACTCCATCTTACATCTAAATAAATTGGAAATTGCATAAAGAGTCATGGCATTAGAATTTATTACATCAGCATTATTATTTATTTCAATGTTCTAAAATACTTTTTTCATATAAATATCAGTTAGAATTCATTTGCTTTTTAGTTTTTCAAAGAATCTCGTGATAAAAGCTGTAATAAATAAACAGAAATATAAACGTTTATAATCAGTGTACTGAAAAATAAATGTTTAAGTTAATACGTGTAAATAAATAATTTCAATTTTGTGAATATAAATAAAGACTTTTAAAGCCAGTAACTAGTTTTGTTACATTGATTTTAAACTAACAATAAGAAATAAGTAATGATATAAATAGAAAAATTTAAACAATATAGTTGAATTAAAACACGTCCTCATGGATTCTTATTACAAAATTGTACATTTTACATTAATATAAATTTTCCATATTTATTTATATTAATCTTGAAAAATTGAACTTTTGTAATAATTAACTAACTAACTAAATAATGTTTCTACTCACAATAAGTTGCTAAAAAGGTCTTAATTGCCATTTACAATTAACATACAATACACCAAAAACGTTAAAGTTGATAACTTATTTTTTCTACCCGTTAATATCAAAGTGTGTCATTTACACATTGATTGCAGTGGTTGAAATTTCATTTCAATAATTAGAGTGATTGAAATTGACGACTATCAATAGTTATAAATACACACATTATAAAATAGAATTTCATAGTATATTTATCTATAATTTATCTATAATCAAGGTTATCTTAAAACATAATTGAATTGTCAATGCGTAATTAGTATATTGTGCGTTGTTTACTTGATAGAGTCCTATTGTCAATTTACTTCAAAACTTCGTAGATAAATAGCATATGCAATACGTTGATGAAGACATTTTAACTGCTCGAACACCTTTTCATGAGCCAGATGGCGTTGCCATCTCGTTCGTGGAAAAAAACATTGTCACAGTTGAAATGGAATATTTCTTCCAATTGTTCCATAATATACAATTTGTTAGTAAATTATACAATTTTAGTGATACAAGTAACATGCGTTATAAGTGAAGTGAGCTCCGCTTAGAATTTGTTTGTTAGTGCACATTCTGAATTTAGCATTCCTTATTAAATGGCTAAGCTTTAATTTTGAGGAATTATTTTAGTGTGTAGTTGTAGCTATTCTAAATACTTTTTTAAGGAAAACCATTTACTTACTTTGCCTTTCTATTTAGTTCTGGCCCCTGCACGAACATAGGTGGTTGTAGTCGTCTGAAAAATATTAAGCAATGTAAAATTTATGGTAAAAACAAATTATAGTCTATATTTAAATATATTTCCCGTTGCCTATCAGATCAAGATAAAACATTGAAAGACACTTCAAAGAGCCAATATTATTTTTTAAAAAAACTTAAGTCAAGATAATTTTATAAAGAAAAATCAAATTCTCATTGCCTCAAATTTGCAAAAAACTCTGGAATTCATTACTGAAAATAAATTTACATTTACATCTGTTATCTATGCGGTAATTGGTTTTTGATAGAATTTTTATCATCATAACCACAGATAACTTCACAGTTTTAGGTAGATTATTAGCAATGTGCTAATAATCTATCTAAAACTGCGAAGTTACTATAATAGTAATTATTATTTTCGTTAATTAGGATTAATTTATTCTACTTAATTAGATTGTGCTTATGTAATAGCTTTTTGTGCTGAATCTGTAATGTGTTAACAAGAGTAATATTCCTTGTACATTTACGATTTGCATATAATACAATTTGGTACACATTTTGAAGATTTAGAGTAAAGAATTCGTTAAAACTCGGTAAAAGTTTGTCAATACCATATGTTATCAAACTCATTATTAGTAAGTTTCAAAAAGTTTATTGTTTACTAAAGGCGAGCTGATTAGGTAATTATTCAAGAATTTAACTTTATGTTATATGTACTTGTAAATAAAATACAACAGCGAACCCGTCCGCCTCTCCAAATAAATTATCTAAATCACCTATGCCATAGAAATTTTGATTATAACCGTTGCCTTTTACTAAATTCAACTGTTTTATTCAATTTTGTTATACGAAATCGAAAAATTTATTAAATGGCTTTTCGTATGTTTTTCGTGTGGTTCTGGATTAGTGTTCCGCACAATAATACTAAATGAATGTTCTTGACGTTTTATAACAGAAATTCGATAAGTTCTAGAAAGAATATTTATTGAACACGTATCGCACGATCTTTACAAAACGAATACTCCATAAGAAATGAACGCCAAGATAAAAATAATTTTCTAGAGGTTTGAACGAAGACATTATGGAACGCCCTGAATGCGCAAATGTTTTTTGTATACTTATGAAATAATATTCGCAATAAACACTTTTACTTTCGAGTCGTTCCAGCGTTTTTGTTACTACATCCAGGAAAACCAATTTAACCTCTGCAATTATTTTTTTACCGAGCATTCTCTATCTGGAGGCTACTCCATAAGCATACGTTAGTTACCCATGTTTTTAAGTCTTCGTTGTGACTTTATTATTAAACTTTTAGGAACTTATTTTAACTTAAGCATTCACTTGCTTTGCGAAGATCAATTTATGCATGTACAAGCAAACTAAATATTCTACAAACTTGTTTTGTTAAAGATATTTTAATAAAGAATGAACAACGGATGAAACATTTTGAAGGTTACTCACCGTAATAACTTTGATAATGCATGTCAATATAAAAACGGTGTCTAAATATATAGAAGATATAAATATAATGGAAATATCACCAATAAATCGCCATTAATTTCATTGTACTACCACAAACTTAAATTTAAGCGTCTTCATCTATTCAATATATTTATGTAAATATACGGTGGATAATAATTTGCCTTATAGATCTAGTCAACACGACTACGATAACGAAAATTTGGATTACAACGTGAATCCTAGAAGTCCCAGAATCAACTCTCGTCATGTCTTTGGCAAGGTAGGTCTTTTCTTATTTCATACACATATTAAAATTAAAACAAGAAACAAATAACCAACAAATGTAATTTTTATTAGTTGTTACTGATTATTACAAATTACTACGAAATGTGTATTTCCTATTTATTAAAGCTGTAAATTACACAAAAGAGCAAAAATATTTATCGTGGAAAGTTACATCCATAACGATCGATGTGTGGAAAATGGTAAATGACAGTACGATATCAGAAATTGCATAATAAAATTTAGATAACGGTGTCCTTTGGCTCTATTTAACAGGAGTGTGTTTGAAAGACGAGTGTTACGATCAGTTGATTGTTTCCGCGGCACTGGGTATATTAATTTTAGACCAATCAGTGGAAAATCGCGAGCTAGAAATGAGAACGTTATAAATAATGTTAGAAATGCAATACAAGAAAAACCTACCACTTCAATTAGCAAACTTGCTCGACAGGCAGAAAACGTACCACTACCCATAGAGTTCTGTGTCAAGATCTGCATATGTACTCGTATAGGTTGCAAATGTACCAAGAACTTCTACCACCAGATTATAAGTTGTTCAATGAAAATGTGAATAACGATGTGTTAAATTTAAAATTCCTTTCAGGTAAGACTTGGATTCCCTTGGATGAATATTGAAATACTCAGAATATGCGTATGTGATGTTTTGTCAACTAACACTCTTTTAGAGAAGCTCATTTGCATCCAGTTAAAATTGGGTATTTTTTTAAGCTAAAGCAAATGCTGCTATTTTTGGAGATGTTATTTTACGACAATTTATTAATGAACTTTCTATTGGTGGACTCGAAAACGGCTTCTTCTGACAGGACTTTGCTAGATCGCACCTTGGCCATGAATCATTAAATTAGCTTCACGAGTTCTTCGGCGCCAGGTTAATAAGCAAGAAGAGATTTACACCGCGCTCTTGTGATCCAACCGCGTTGGACTTCCTTATTTTACCATACTTAAAAAATTCTGTATTCAGAGATCCAGTGCATACAATAGAAGATCTAAAAATCTGGTATGAGGACTTTCTCTTACGCACATAGATATGCCAATAATGTCCACAAATGATTAGATCATGTCTATGTTTATTTTGGAAACGACTATTGTAACGGCCACCCCTCCAAGGTACTGGGCAAGCGAAAGGCTGCTTAACTCCCCAAATTTTCTCTAATAACTTGCTTAAACGAATTTTTTCAGCGAAATTGTTAAGTTCACGCAAAGGGACAGTAAATACATTATAACCGTAACACATTGAAAAATAAAAGTCATAGCTGTTTTCGAAAAACTCTAAAAAACTTAAAAATCGCAAGAATGAAGTGGCCCTTCTGGTCATTCGATTTCCCCAGAAGATGAAAAGCTTAAATATGCAATTTCATTCATACATCATATTTAGTTTTTGAGACATATTGTTGATAATTAATATATAAACTACTTTCAGTTACACAATGTTATAAAAATTATTAAAGAAACAGTTTTATTCATATAAAATGCACGCACTCACACACTCACATTCTCACACACCCACACACACACACACACACACAAACACACACACACACACCCACAGCCAGACCAATTTTTAAAAACATGCATTTCCACTAAAATTTCGACATCGAAAATTTTGGATGAAAACAATGCTTTCTTTGTACTATAAGAGACTGATGTGGAAAGAAATATCACTTATGTTTTTAGTCATCTTTAGTGTAAGCTCCTTCAAAGCAGCACCCTTTTGCTTGCACACACTTACTCAAGCGCTTTTACCACTGCTGGTAACGTTTCTAGAACTCTTCCTTTGGAATGTCTTCCAATACCCTCGTCGCAGCTTTTTGGACATCTTCTGTTGTTTGACAGTGGTGGCCCTTGACCACCATTTTGACTCATGGAAATAGAAAAAAGTCGAAAGGAGCAATATCGGGTGAATAAGGTGGCTATGGTAGTACTGAAATGCGTTTTGTGGTTAAAAATTGCTGCACAGTGAAGTATAGAATGGCAAATTATCATGATGAAGAATTCAATTATCAGTAATGTTTGCACTGACACGGAGAACTCGTTTTCGAAGTCTTTCTACAATTTCTTTGTAAAAATAGTGGTTAATTTTTTAGCCAGGACGCACCCACTCTTTATGAAAAATGCCCCTGGAATCGAAGAAGCACGCAAGCATGCATTTAACTTTTGATTTTGACATGCGAGCTTTTTTTTCGTCTGGCTCATTCTTTTGAACACCATTGCGAATTTTGACGTGTGCGTGCGCGTGCCCTTGCGCGTGCGTGTGTGCGCGTGCGTGTGCGCGCGTGCGTGCGTGCGGGGGCGTGTGCGCGCGTGTACGCGTGTGAGCGCGTGCGTCTGCGTGTGCCTGTGCGGGTGCGGGTGGGGG
>JAHWXV010026381.1:0-12690 GCA_024586415.1 Phrixothrix hirtus
CCCTACCGGAACTCTTCCGATTCGGCAAAATTCTAGTAAGCGTGGCAAAATGACTATATCAGAATTATGGTCCAAGAGTACCAAGGGAATTTCCGCATCCCGAAGTCTCAACCACAAAACAAACAAACAAGCTTTGGTACGATGTAGGCACCCCGACTCTTTGACACAAGAACAATAATTAAAAATAAGTTGTAATTTAATACATATATTTAACTAATCAATAATCAAAATAAAAATAGCAATTAGTGCAAATTTACAACTATTCAAAAGATGGCTATCGCTACGGAAATTATTCAACTAACTGGGGGCTTTAGGCTTTTACTACAAATAAGAAAAGTTTGCCTACCTTTACAATTTAGGTAGCTACAAATGATTTCGTATTTATCCTTAATCGGTTTTAATGAATATTTAAAGTTACAAGTTCGTGTTGTAGAACTTGCATTCTTATCTATCAGTGTTGCCTTTGGAATTCAATTTTCCACGACTCTGAGCTTTGTCCAACTGGTTAATTCGACGCTTGGACAGCGTGATAATCTGGAAGGATTAGTTATCACTTCACGAAACTTAAGTCGCTTTTGTCGTCTTTTGCACATATTTTTATAACCTTCCTTATGTTGGCATGGCAAACCCAGTTTTTTAAGTTTGGACAAATAAGATGTTCGTATTTCAAAGTAGTTTTTTTACTCTGTCTAGTTTGTAAGCCGCTGAATTTTTCTTGCTACTCTGCTTTATAGGTAAGTTTCCCTTACTAGAAACTCATTTGTTGAGAAACGATGTCTTTTACAGATTGTATATTGATGTTATATTACTGGCACTTATCTTTTTTGTTCGAAAATGTCAGACTTTGAAATAAAATATAATAATTGAATTTTGACATTTTTCTGTCTTTGGCAATTTTTTAAACCCGAATTCTGTTTTGTGCAGTTATCAGCGCGTCTGAAATTCTTGCAACATTTGACATTCATTTGGAAACACTCGATAGATATATAAGTAAATTAATAGTAAAACCTAATTGGTAAATTAGCAATACCATTTTTATGTAAAAGTTACAAACATAAATTTTTAAATCTTGCAAAGTCATTATTAACAACATTTATTAATATTCAAAATTCCCAGTTCACATTTTGTAAAACATCGGGGCTTTCTCTTAAAAAAATACACCAGCTTTCCCCTGAGAACATCCAGTCTTCTAAAAATAAATGTTAACCGCCGATCCCCGTTCCCCTGCAATTTCAAGGAGAAACTTTCCATTAAGGCACTAGAGGCTTGAACATCACGCAAAGTAGACGCATTTTTCCGTGTATGGGTGCCTAGAATAATTCTGAAGGAGTCATCAACGAGCTACCCTTTTTATATGGATACGTATTGGAAACTGAATAATTGAGAATTCGATATGCTATCGCTAAAGGCGAATTTTTGGTTGGGGTTAACGTTGTTCCACTGTCCGATTCGCTATCAATGGTTAGGATCCGACGATACAGTACAGTACGCAAGGTACAATAAGAAATCAGCAAATGAAGGCCGCACCTGTTCTTCGAAGTCGCAGACCACGGAAACCTCAAGTAAGTGGTGTTCTTCGATTTTTTCAATTCACTGAGTTCCTCCGGGGATCCGACAACCAATCTCTTTTGTTCGTGTATTTATGTCTGGTGTAAGAACTTACTTCCATTCGGTAACGGATAGATAATTTTATTCACGTTTGTGTCAAATTTAAGTAACGAATAAAAGATTATTTAATTGAAATATTTAGTCTAGTCTGAGGCCACGACTAGAATGGGCCAACTCTTCTCATTAATTTTGGAATAATTTTAGTTTTACGTAAATAAATGTCTGAATACCCTTTAATCAATTTTTCCATGTTATTTTTCTTTGTATCATTATAAGTGAAGTATTTACTGCAAACCCTTTTAATATTTTACCGTTATAAACCTTCATAGACGTAGTAACCATAATTTTCTTAGAGAAAAACGTTAGACATAAGTAGGTGAAAGTGAAAGTTGTAAGTCTACCCGAACTGTATATGGAGTACTTTTCCAGCGGTTTACGCTAAATAAGTAAATAGTAAATATCTCATGGTAAAATTATAACCTTTCGGTTGAAATAAGATTCCTCATCGTCTCTTTTCTGGAAAATATTAAACCGTTAAGACATTTAGGTAAGGTGGCATTCAAAAATTATGACTTTTTCCCGACTTTTGACTCTTGCAAGCCGTTTCTGTATTTTAGTCTAATTATTTCCATCAAAAACCGTAAAACCCCCATTTCTCCACTCTAGTGGCCCTAGCTGCTAGCTAATTCAGAGCAATCAGCATTTCAGACAACCTTTTTGAACCCAAAGAACTCTTAGGCCCGTTGTACAGCAATTGATATCTTGAAATAATACGCGGGAAATTTATATGAGACGGACTACTATGACTTTATTACTAAATAAAGACAACTTAAATTTTCTGTAATTGTAGTCATCTCCTATTTGATTTCTTTGTATAATAATTGTACATGGTATTTGATTTTACATGGTAGTTATTTGGGTAGGAACAGCTAGCTTTGAAAGTAACCGGATGTTTATTTTGTGAACCTACCTGGCTATATATTGTCTAGACGTTCACATTTTAATATTTGACTTGTTTAAATATAAAAATTCTTTTCACCGTTTACAACTTTGATTATATTATGTTTATATAAATAATTTAGGTTGCTTTAAATCAGAAATTGTGTTTTTACATTTGTTTTTCTAAGAGTGTTACAAGCGATTACTTAGAATTTGTTTTATAAGCTAGTTTTAATGAACAGAATAAATTTTAGCTACGAGAAACACATGGATGTAGAGATTTGTTTAATTCACAGAAGAGGAGATCCAAATCAGTGATGGTGCATAGTGTTAAACTGAGTTATTTGACTAAATAGTTTAAAATTTTTTAAAATGAAAATAAAACGGTCCAACCCGCTTTACAAGTTAATTTATCGTTTTGATAACGAAATTATATGGAAGTTTTAAATTATGAGAATGTTTTCAAATTGTGAAAAATTTCAGGAGAGCTAGAGCTTTAGTACGGTTGTTCTAAAATGTAATGTATGTCATTAATTTGGATTTAAATTCTAAATTTAGGAAAGATGGGTTTTTTAGTTAAAACGATAGTTTGGAACAATGTTAAGTTCTATTTAATGTAATTTAAGAAGGAATTAATTTTTGTGCTTTCAAAACTGCAGAAAATTTTGTTTACGGAAATCCAGAAGTTAAATTTTAAGAATCAGGAAGTTAGTGATGCTTTAGAGTGTCGTGGCCAGCCATCCACCCATGTTAAATTTCGCTACAGATCTAATGATACTATATTTATTTATATAATTGCTTGCGTATCGAAAATTGTTATTCTTAATCGATGGTAATGAATATTCATTTGGTGAATGTCAATAAAATTAAATAACTTGTGGGTATTAATATCTGATTTAAAACTTTGGCTAAAATTGTAAAGATTTGTGTGTTTGTTAAATCTTTCTATGTTATTAATATTTTGTTCTATAAACCATGATTATGATGTACATAGACCAGATTTGCAAGTATTATATTTTTGTTATGAATTTATTTGAAATTGATTTACAAAACAACAACTTTCGTGTACCAATTAAATATAGTTTTAAGCATTTAGGTATAATTCTTTTAATTATTTGGTCTGTGTTATTATTTAGTAAATTGAAGTTGCAGATCAACAAGTTTTACACATAAAACTTGTTATCTTGCATTTATCTTCATCTGGATGTGTTGTCGGCTAGGCAAACATTTAATAAATGAAGTTATCCTAGCACAAATCCGTCTTCCGGGGCTAATATACTCACCAAGGTTTATAAATATTTCTAACAGCTTAAATTCTGTGTATGTAAATTTAAATAGCGTATCGCGAATAAGGCGCCCAACGTGGAGCACATTCTAAAAATAGTTATTGTTCAAGAAATTCCATATACATAGCGGCGAAGCTGAGTTATATATTTTTAAAATATACACCCTCTATATTAGGGTAATCTGGATTGACCATATTACGAGTTCTATTTTAATCTAGGGTACGGCTGGTCTACATCGAGAAGTTTCGAGGTTAGAGTGATATTCTTTCAAAAAATCCTGTACATCTAGAGACCTGTGGTTGATTTGTTAAAACAACTGAAGAAGTAGTATTCTGATATAAACTTTCGAAGATCATGGATTTTTCAGTTCTTGAACCATTTTTGCTGAAATGGTTTGTATTATACACCACTATATTTTTTTATTCAGCGTTATTCCCAGTAAGATTATTTATTATCTTTGTTAAGCATGTCCTATGCCTGAGATCAGTATTTTGTTAGATATTTTTAACTATTTGTAAAATTCAATGTAATTAAAGAAAACAGCGGAATTATGACAGATTTTTTAAATGGCTTTATTCTCAATACTCTAAGGAAGTATTTGTTTCCTCAAATAAATTCGTTACGGATTTTGTTGTTCAAATTAAAGACATACTTAAATAATAATCTAAGAATTTACCAGCATAACGAATGGGTTAATGGTAATTCAAAGCTATAAATATTATAAAATTAATAAATTACTTATAAGACCTCATTAACCTCTAATAATAGGATATATTAATAAACTAAAATAAACTATTTGCATTAAATGTTCAAAATGACGCCCTTCTAGCTCACTACATTCGAACTAACATAAGCATTTCCGGTATAACTAATCAAAATTTATCCCTTGTGTGTTGTTTCATATTCTCAGATGTGGTTTATGATAGAACATGCAAATTATTTTTTACATAACCCCATAAAAAGAAGTTCGGGCGCATTCAGTCGGGTAACCTTGCTGACCACCTAGTTGATGCTCAACGAACAATCCATTTGTCTGGGAAGTATTGATTAAGCCATTATATATCATTAATATCAAAATGTGGTAATGCCTCATTAAGTTGAAGCCACATTTCGTTGTGTACGTATTAATAATCCCCCCAAAGGTATTGTGTAAAAAGTTTAGAAAATTCTGTCTTGCTATAGTTCACTAAAAAATGGCCCAATCACTGAAAGATATATTAATCCCCCTCCCCCACATATTAATGATCCATATATGTTGATAGTCGGCAACTCTTAAGAGGTGCTGATTGTGATTTGCACAGTAATGGATGCTATTCTCGTTAACAAATCCATTTTTATGGAAAGGTTTTCGTCTGTGAATATAATTTTTCTTAGGAATTGCTGGTCATTTGCAATTCTATCAATAAATCAATGGAGATATGCTACGCGATTGTTGAAATCTGCATTGGTAAACTCTTGGTGCACTTGAATATGATATATATGGTATATATTTTGTTATTCTTCGGGCTGATGTTTCACTTACGATTATATCTAACTAGTTACAAATCTGTGGTCTAATAAAATTAGGGTTTTCTACTATAGCAGATATTACAACGAATTATGTCTGTTCTGTAGCTGCAGGTTTTTCCAGTTTAGCTTTCATGAATAATTTACATTATCCGATGCATTAAAACACACGATAAGTCTTTCAAATACATCAGTTTGTGGGCGATGTCTATCAAAATACTTTTCTGAATAAATGCGATTAGCTAATAAATAATATCGGTCATTTCTTCTTTAGAAAAATACAATTCTTTAAAGTACTATTAAGTATTCAAACAAACTATTCATGCAAAGCACTTTCGACGTTTAGAATAAAAAAAATAAGTAATGTTTAACAATGACTTTTATTTTTTATAAGTAACGGGTTTTCTCGGCAACTTTGAGTGTTGAACATATTTTATTCCAGTTTTTTGCAACAAATTAAGATATTTCCACTTAGGTGACAAAACTTGCAAATCATTTATCGTATACTTGGTGACATAGCAATTACAACGCCAAGAAGGGGTTGGAATTTCCGGATGAAATGTGGTAGGAATATTCACCTATGTTATAGTAACGAATGATCAAAATTTGGGATGAAAATATTTATTAGTTAAACAAACTTTTATAATAATTGCTAATAATGTGTGATGCAGCCTTTCTGACTTACACATTCATTTACACCAGAGACATTGATTGAATACGGTGGTTTATCTCGTCTTGGGGTATTACCTCTCATGCAAGTTACATCTCACGCCTCAAGGTCTCCAAAGTCAAAGTAGGACGCTGCCAGTTTCGTAACTTTCTACCCTTATGTCTCATACATGTTCAATGGGAGAAAGATCTGGAGATCATGGATCCCAGGGTAAAACGTGAATCTGGGCCTGCTCAAAGAAGCTCAAAGAAAACCTTGCTGCATGTGAACGTGCATTATTTTACTGGAATAATGGATTTTCAAGTTCTTGTAAGTATGGCCGCAGATGTGTTCCAACCACCTTCATAATATACTGTGGTCATGTCATATTGCCTAGAACTAACACTAAGAGAGACCTGCTGCCATAAGTAATCGCACCACAAACCATAATACGCACAGGGCAGTCTACGTGCCTCTCAACTGTAAATCGAAGGATCCTTCGTTTACGCCATCTTCTTCTGACTCTCATACGACCGTCGTACATTCCTAAAAAAATCTAGATTCGTCACTAAAGATAACACGACGCCATTCAAGGTTCCATTGAGATCGTTCATTGCACCATTGTCACCGTTGATGATAATGTTCTGCAGTCAAAGGAAGCACAAGTTTCGGAGGATATGATGTTAACCCAAATTTTGCATTCGGGAAGAAGCTGTTCTAAGGCTTACAAGGCGACCTTCTTAACCAAGTCATTAGTCATTAACTGCCCAAGAAGAGCAAAATCGTTCTCTAAATGCCAGTTGTCTTAAGCGACGATCTTGACGCTCATTCGTTCTTCTTGAAGCCCCGGTACCTCTTTTACGGTGGACTTCAGCATCTTTAACTCATGCACGACACACTCTCATTACATTATACCGATTTGCATTTACACGGTTTGCAATTTCCCCAAATGAAAAACCAGCTTCGCGCGAACCAATAATTCGACCTCTGCCAAATTCGCTGAATTGACAGTAATATCCTGGTTGCCGTATTCTAGGCATGATCAAACAAACAAAACACGTTAACAAAACAACAACAACCAAAATAATGTTAATTAACCATGAAAAAGAACAATAAATCGTACGAAAAACACAGACCGAAAAAGTTAGCAAAAAACTGTAACAACTGTTAAATCCAACTTTATTACATTACCACTTGACTCAAGTGGCTCACCCGGTATATTTGTACAACTCGACGTATACATACATCAAATGTTAATTTAAATCGATTTTAAATATAATACTATACAAGGTATTTTAACGAAGAAATACAATTTAAGTATTAAGTATTTATATATACTCTTGCAAAAAATGAAATACCCATCATCATAACTCAAAAGGACGGGCATATAAGGAAAATAAAATAAAATATTATTTTTATTTAGCTTATTGACAAAACATAAAACGTGATATAAACAAAGCAGTAAAATTCTTTGAAAGCTATGCATAAAACTTATCGGCCATCGCATATAGCATATAAAATGACGTTAAAATTTGAAAAGTGACCTAGATTTTTAATAATTGTAACACAAATATTTTTATACAAACAAGAAAAATTTGCGGTGTTTCAAAAATAGGAATAGCAAAAATGCAATGCGCATGCAAGAAAGTTAAATATAAATGCACTTTTATGCAATAACTAAAATTAGTAATGGTGTATTTTTTCATTTTGCTTATATTAGATAAATTTATTATTTTAAAAAATTAAACTTTACAATATATAAATGCACAGATTTGGTTTAGCAACAATTAGATGGTCGTATAATCGAAATTGCAACTTTTAATAAACAAAGTAAAATTTCAAATACACATATGTATAACAGTTACACTAATTGTATGAAAGCATTGCACAATTTCCAACAAAAAGTTTGCATACTTTCAACATTCAGTTACTTTTAATGTAAGGACTTTAAGCATAATTAAAGTTAATTGTTTGATCTACTGTGGTTAGTATCTCTGCCTAATAGTAGCAATAAGAAACAGTTAATTAATAAAACCTGTTATAGTGAAGGCGAAATATAAAGCTTTTAATTAAAGGCATAAAAAGTAAGCTTGCAAGAGAAGTCTTCGTTTCGGGACATTACCTCAAGGTAAGAGCTTTATATACAAACTAAATTGTTATTTTCATAACATAGCTCCTCTTTTTAATAGTTAGCGTAACGTTTGAAAATATCTATAATAAAATTTAAAATTTTGAGCAATTATTAAATTTAAAAGAGGAAATAAATTATTTAAAGATGCTAAGAATTTAAAGAAAGTAAACCTTCCACTGAAATATGAATTGAAGCAAAAAGTCAATTAATGGTGTTATCAGGATTATTAGTAATGAATTTTTGGGGTTATACAGGTTGTTTGGCTAAACTAATTGTAAGAATATCTAGAAGCGAACCTAAATCTGAGCTATTGACAATTTGCATACTACAAATTTTAAAATCAGTGATACAGAAAATACGGGAAAATAATATTAATATACAGGGTCTCCCGTAGCTAGTTTTCCATATCGAAGCCATATATCAATGATGTCATCGTAAATTAAATTCTTGATAGCACATATATATATTTCGCTTATTTTATTCGCGACCTGATAGTAAAAACTGTATTTTTATTTTCAAAATCACTTGATAAATGATACTCCTTTATCGCATTTCGGAAGTGCAATTCTTCAGAGTCCTCAAAATAGCTATTTACTGGAGTCTGAAGTTCCTTATTTAAATAAAACAAGTGGAAACCAAACTTAGCTTGATTTGGAAAGAAAGGCGGAAGTGGTAGTGAATTGTATTTCAATTCATCAATTTTAACATTGAGACAACGCAAATATTAGGTCGTATATTATTTTGATCAATAGGGCCTTTTCTTTGATAAACTTAGTTTCTTTTTACATATTCTTTGATTCAGTTGACCTAAATAATTTGACTAGCTAAAAAAAAAATCTGGTGTGAGACAACACACGACTTTTCCTTTTCGTACATAGATATACAAATATGCAGATGTTCACAAATAATTAAAATATTATTTATGTTCATTTTGGGAACGATAATTGTAACGATCACCCATCCAAGTTACTGGACACCTAAACCCTGCTTAACTCCAGAGATTTTCTCTAATAACTCGCTTCAGCGCATTTTTTCAGGAAAACCGCTACGTTCACGTAAAAGAATATGAAAGACACAAGAACCGTAGTAAATTTCAAAAACATTGTTAAAAACTTTTTCGAGAAATTCGCAAAAAACTTAAGTCGCAAGAATAAAACAGTACTCCCGGTCATTCAATTTTAACTAACTTCTTGCCCTTTCATATACAGACGATAAAAAGCATAAATATAGTTTTTGATTTTCATATAAAGATTACTTTTTGAAAAACATTGTTCACAACTAATACTCCAAGTACTTCCGGTTACTCGATTTACAAAAATTTATTAGAGAAACTCCTTGCTTACTACAAAACTAAATTAAGTAGCTAAGAAATATACTAAGTTTAAAAACAATCGTTAGAGTTGATTTCAAGAAAACCGTGAAAATGAAGAATTCGGAAATTATCTAAAAATAACAGAAATACGTCCGGTTATTCGATTCTAAACAAATGTTTAATTTTGCAGATAAAGGGGGATGTAACCCCAAATATAAATTTTCTTTTAGTTAGGGCTTTCGGTTTTATAGTTATTGTATTGAGAGTCAACAGTAAAAGTGCTTCCCGTTACTCAATTTAAAAAACTTTCTGAGTAACCGCCCAGATTATACGAAATAGTCTTAAATGCTTAAGAAACGCAATAAATTTGAAAAAATCGTTGCAGCCGATTTAAAGAAAATTTCGAAAAACAAAAAATTCGGAAAATATCTAAAAATGATAGGAATTAGGTGGTACTTCCGGTTATTCGATTTCAACCAAATTCTTGATTTACCACACCAAGGTGAATGTGATCTTTAATACAGATTTTCATTTAGCTAGGATTTTTAGTTTCATAGTTAATTTAATCAGACTTAACGGCGAAACTACTTCCGGTTACTCGAATTACGAAGCATTTTATGAAAAATCGTCTAGATTATGAAAGGGAATTAAATTTCTAAGAAACAGAGTAAATTTAAAGAAAAAATTATTACAGCCGATTTCGAAAAAATCTCAAAAAACCAAAAACTGACAAGAGTACATTGGCTCTTCCGGTTTTCCAATTCTAGTGAAATTGTTGCGGTCGCGAGCGACGATGGATAAAAACTGTAATATAAAATTTTGTTATTCTAGGACTTTTAGTTTTCGAGCTATCGTGGTCACAGACGCACCCACACGCCCA
Organism: Phrixothrix hirtus; assembly: GCA_024586415.1. NCBI lineage: Eukaryota > Metazoa > Arthropoda > Insecta > Coleoptera > Phengodidae > Phrixothrix > Phrixothrix hirtus. The sequence goes on from JAHWXV010026381.1 coordinate 10,312, forward strand.
CGCACTAACGCACGCACTCACGCACGTGCGTACGCACGCACGCACGCAAGCACTCGCCCACGCACGCACGTACGTACGCACGCACGCACGTACGCACGCACGCACGCACCCACGCACGCACGTATGCACGCACTCGCGCTTCTGCTTACGCAGGCACGCACGCACGCACGCACGCACGCAAGCACGCACGCACGTTTGGATGCACGTACACACGCACGCTTGCACGCACGGACGCACTCACACACGCACGCACGCACCCACCCACACACACACAACACGCGCGCACGCATACAGACCAATTTCCGAAAACATAATTTTCGTATTCAGCGGATCCGAAAACGTGCATTCCACTAAAATTTGGATATGGAAACTTTTGGTAGAAAACAATACCTTCTCTTTTACCTATATTTCATATAGGTAAGAGAAACTAAAAATCACCAATATCCCTTTAGCATTATTGACTACTTCGTTTGGCAGCTATAAACAATTATAGTATATTGCTTTAATACGTAATATAGTAACTTAATCTTTGTTTAGTTTTAGAATCGAGGTAGACAAACTGGGCCGAACTGTATTGATCTTTATCAACCAGTTCAGTGTTAACGCCCTTCTGAATGACGGATTCTAATATTACAAACCCTTCCTTTACCCGTAGAAAAATTTTGCATAATCTGTCTGGTCAAAATGTTTATGTCAGACACCCTAGCGATCTCATCAATATTATTTAATTAACGACTTCATTATATTCCACCAAGTAAGAACAAAGCTTTACTATTTTTACATTTATTGAGAATTCAAATAAATAAAATTTTAAATCAGCAATATTCGCATTTAAAGCTTAAATTACACGAATCTTAAAGAACGTAGTTAATGTTTACAAACCCTGGGTTTTTCTCTTTGTAGGCTAATGACAGGTAGTACACTAAAATTTACTGCAATTCTGTTAATGTGCATCAGAGAAAGAACTCCTGGATCTTTAAAAGTATTCATTCAAAATTAAAGTAGAATTTTAAAAATTGAAATAACCAACATGAAGCACCTTTGCTTTATTTGTTTATTGTACGTTTAAGAGGATTTGGTAAATACGCTTACGGTTTAAAACTTCGTTTGTATTATCTTCGATTTTAAATTCTTAGATTTCCAACTGGTTATTAAAATTGTAGGTCAGCTGTCTTAGAAGGCAGTTACGCCCCCTTTAAATATCCAATTCAAACTTGCGGTGGTCTCTTAAGTTGGGCCTATGAAAATTGGATTTCATTTTCCTGTTTACCCTAGGAAAATTTAATTTTTGTTGGTATGTAAACTTCAGAGCTTAATAATGCCACGATCCACACATACGTGACACAAAGTAAGATTACCTACATTTCTAACTTCAACAGATCTTAAAACTTGTTTTCGCTTGAATAATTCACCAGCGATGCTCACTGACGCAAAAAGAGATAAGATAACGTGTAATTGCATCTTCTGGTCTTTTATTAACATTAGGACATCTCACTCTTGTATTATTTATCCAATAGACTAATTCCAAATTTCAAAATTCTTGGTTTCATTTTTTAAATAGCGAACGTTAAATTTCTGTTCAAATCGTGGTTTTTTTCCTTTGTACTTTACAGCTTAAGCCCCAGTTGCTTTTTATTAGCGTCGGCAATTAGTGCTTCCCTTTGGCGGGGTCTTACCCTAAGAGATATTATGTAAAATGTTCCATTACATGATTCTATTTTACATCTCAATGCTTTGAAGTTTTATTTTCTACACGAATTTTAAAACTCGCTCGCGAGTCGTTTATTACGGGCACTTTGATCGTTGTAAACTTATAAATTTTTATAATCTGTGAAACTTAGCTGAAAACTTAATATTATTGGTTATTTTATATTAGGAAAATTATTTAGAAATTTAAATTAAATGATAGTTTATTTAAATTTCTAATGTTTAAACAACTTAATTGTTTACTTATTAATTATGATGTCAAACAGCATCCTACAAAATTTACGTCATAACTTCTATTGTATACAAAACTAACTTTGCCCTCTTAGCTAGCTTTGATACGCGATAATTACATTGTTGTGATGGTTGCTTTGTATCAAAACACAGTATCATCGGTTGTTACTAATGGATAGACCAAATCAGTCGTTTATTCGCTAATAAAGTCAAAATAGTCTGGAGAAACCTTCACTCCAATATGTTTGGTAGGAGACCATGCAAGTAGCTTTCTTATGTACGTGATACTCCGGTAAGAATATTACATGTCTGTTTATCTATTATGTCCAAGACCTTTCAAATATTTATACTCTTCAATCACTTGTAACACAATTCGGAGATTATAAAATACGCTAAATAGACTTTGTTTTAGACAGCCGGAGACATGAAGGATTAATTATT